>CAOJBI010563187.1:0-13076 GCA_948277035.1 Euphorbia corollata
TAGTCGCGTCTCAATTTCTCTTAAATCTCATGTAGATTTCTGATTCGCCTGAGTTTCCGATGCATGTTTGGTTGGACAGGTAGTTTAGGTGTAGTTAATGAAATTAAGTTATGTTTATAAATTTTATTTTCCTTGAGTGACTTCATATGAACGATATGTAACTTTTTGCGACTTTCAATCAGTTTTATACCAGTGTAATAGTTGTTATACCAGGAATAATAGTTTTATACCAGGTATAATAGTTTTTATACTAGGTATAACATATTTTATACCAGATATAGATATTTTATTTTATATATAACATCTATTATGATAGGATTTGGTCTTTTATTATAGCAAGTTAACATATTAAAAAATTAATGAATGTAAGATGTGTCAAAACAGAAGATATGTTAGTATTGAAACCACTCATTCCCATAAAATTTCAAAGTGAGATATAAAAAAAGCTTATATACTAGGTATAACAGCTGTTATATCATAATGCTTTCATAAAAAATGGATTTTGCTACAAAATCGAGTTTGGTGTTAGCATTGAAACCACTCCCATAAAATTTCAAAGTGATATATAAAAAAAGTTTGTATACCAGGTATAACAGCTGTTATACCATAATGCAAAACGAAGGTAAAAGAGAAAACAGAAACTTAAAAAGAAGAGGAAAGTGAAAATATTTTGTTGTCATGGTAAAAACAAAAATATTTTATCAAAAAAAATGGATTAGCTTGTATTTCCCGAGATTTAATCCATATGCCTTAGTTTGGTATTAGAGCCAAATCCGCACAGTATTACTATGATAGCCAAAGAAGATGATTTGTTCGTTCAAAGATGATGATTCATAATTCGAATTGAATTTTGTGAATGGAGGAACAACGTGAGAAGAGAATATAATTCAAATCCGTACTGCGACAAAGTGAAAGACAAAGAACATAATTTTTGAACGAAAGAAATTATAATTTTCAGTCAAGTTAAACTTTGCAATTATTCTGCACACTGCTATTGTTGATGAAATCCCCTTTTTGTACGAATATGGTGATACATGAGATAGTATTGATGATATTGAGGAATCAATTTTTGATAACGAACTCCACGATTAAAATGGTGACATCAAGGTTCCCACCATAATTGCCAACTTACAAGACCAGTCCAATACTTCCACTTTTCCACTTTCAGATTTGTAAATTTCGGTTCACTTGTATCAATTCGTTGTTGTTGGTGATTCGTTAGTTTTAAAAATTTTGTTCAATAACTTTTTCCAATTGTTTCCATCATTTAGAAGACGATTCCACGGATAACAAAAATTTGAGGAGAATTTCACTCAACTGGGGGGAAATGATGCATTAATATGAGGGTTGAAGCGATGCAGAATTGGTATATGTTGTTCTGATTTGGACAGTTTTAGTGTCGTTTTCGTGTGAAAACGGATCGCTAATCATGACTCATGGTTATGTCACAATCCGATGCTATTTAGGTCCAATTGGAAGCCAAGCAACGTCAAAATTTCTGAATAATTCCGAAAATTAACATTTATTTTGTCATCTTTTATTTTATTTAGGCAGTTCAATTAAATTAGGAATTTATCTTTTCTTTGGTGTATTTGGAATTTTTGTAAAATAGAATGTTTAGTTTGTCGAGGAGTTTTAGTTATTTGGGAATTTTAATATTTAGCCTATGCAATGAACTATTTTGTTTCGTTGAATGAATTTTGAATTGTAGAAATTATTTTAAAATTCATTGATATTTGCGATTACGAAAAGTTTTTGAAGAATATATTTTCAATTTAAGTTGCGAATTTTAGATTAGGATAATAAAATTCTCATTTATTATGTTTGTTTGAGCATTTCAATACATCACGTTTCATTAAACTAAATTTTCCTTTCCTTTCAAAAAAAAAAATAAAATTTTTTATTCTGGTTTTCCTTCGCATTAAGGTCATGTTCTCTTGGAGTACAATTCAATTAAGTTCAGTTCAGTTAAGTTCAGTTCAGTTAAGCTATGTGTAGTTATAAATTTACACTGAAATAAGTTCAGTTCAATTAAGTTCAGTTCAGTTAAGTTCAGTTAAGTTTAATTCAGTTCAGTTAAATTCAGTTCATGTTTCAGATGTTGAAGAGAACAGAGCCTAAATGTTACATTTTACTTAAATTTAGTACTGCCACGTTGTTGTAATAAAATTGGTTGTTTTGTTAGAAATACTTAAGGATTGAATGTATATATCTTAAGTTAATGAAGCAAAATAAAGGCGAATGTATATATGAATTGATACATTAATATATTAAATAATCCTATTCCATATTCTTTTCTGAAAGATACAACTCCAAAGTCTCCACTCTCCATTCCACCAACACAATATACATATTCCATTTTTTTTTTTTGTTTCAATCACCAAAAGCTTCACAAGGAAGAAAATTGATTCGCCAAGTCAGTTCTTAAATTTAAAAATCAGTCAAAAAATTACAAAAAAAGAAAAAAAAAAAAAAAGAAAAGAAAAATAAAGTAAGTTTTATGGTCTCTGTTCTTTCTTGTTTAAAGCTCTCTCAGGTTTCTGTTGGCCTTTAATTTTGGTGTCCTTTGTTTGATTCAGTTGCTAACACCTAAACATATCATCTTATTCTCAAAATCTCCTCCTATTTGATCCAGTGTTTAGAATGGCTGAGACTTTTTTGAGTTTTGTTGTGGAGCAAAAACTGCACCGGGTGCTTTCGCTTATCACAGATGAAATGATCATGCTTGCCTCGAATCTCCTTGTTGACCTTAGACGAGTGCAGGCCTCAGTTGTTGCGGTTGTTGATATGATACAAGACGCAGAGGAGCAACGGACGAGAAGAAGACTTGTCAGGCTTTGGCTCATAAAACTCAAGAAAGTTGCTTTTCAGGCTGAAGATGTTGTTAACGAGATATCCTACGAAATTATACAACGAAAGGTACATAATTCTTTCGGAGGCTACTTTTTTCGTAAAAAAATTGTATTTAATTTCGAATTAGCCCAGAAAGTTAAGAATATGAATGAATTGCTTCAAATGTTAAAAAATGAAGCAATGGATCTTGGGCTTCAATGGAAATCTAGCGAAAGAAAATTACCCCAGTTGAGGCCTGAGTGGGGAGACCGCTATGACGAAGCTGGGACCGACATCATTGATTTGGATTACCTGAGATACTTAGGCATTGATGTTGATGATGTTCTTGGGACGAGAGACCATGATGTCTCTAGTTTTAGGCTTCAATGGATATCTAGTGAAAGAACAAGGCCTCAGTTGAGCCGTGGGAGGGGGTACCGCTATGGCGAAAATGCAGCCAACATTGATTTGGATTACATGAGATACTTAGGTATTGATGATGATGATGTTCTTCGCACGAGAGAAGATGTTGTCGCTAGAATTTTTAGCTCACTTACTAACTACAATAATCGACAAATTTTCACTATCATTCCGATTCTGGAAATCTTCGGTACAAGTAATTTAGCTAATTTGGTGTGTCGAAAAGCCATGGAAGTAAACATTTTTGATGTTATAATATGGGTATGTCCTCCTAACCTATGTGACGAACGACAAATTTGTCGTAAAGTTTTGCAATCCCTGAATGGAACCTTAGGAGGCATGACCAACACTGATTTGATTCTTGAAAACCTTGAAAAGAAATTATTCAGCAAAAGATTTCTTCTTGTTCTTGATGATGTCGGGGAAGATGTTTCTATGTGGTGGGATGGCTTAAAAGCTTGTATGTCAAAAATATCTACAAAAAATGGAAATGCAATTATTGTCACAACTTGTAGCAAGCAAGTCGCATCCATTGTCGAGACTCCATCTATGAGAACTACTACAGAATATAGTAGACAGAGAATGAGAAATATTATATACGAGGAAGATTGGTCGGCAACTAGATATAGCGATGTTATGGATGGGCTGAGTTTGATGTCATGTCTCGAGTTTTGTATAAGATTTCCTGGTATCTTCCCAATTCAAAAATCAGAACTAGTTCAGTTTTGGATAGCTGAAGGTTTGGTCGAATCACGTGAAAAAGGAAACATGTGTTTTAATGGCTTAGTCCATTATTCTGTTTTGCATGATATGGAAAGAAATGAAGATGACAACGTTGTTACTTGGAAAATGCACGGTCTTATGTTTAATCATATACTTTCATCAACCAAATCCGAAAACTTGTTCAAATATATTGATCGGTCAATCATGTCATACACATCTCGCAATCACAGTATGTATGATACAATATCAATGGCTATTCCAGAAAACGTGGCATCACGCACCCTCATCCTAGATGGAGTTCCCATTCAGAAGTTACATAAGCTGGAAAGATTACGAACTTTAGTATTTTCGAATAGTGGAGATCTGGAAAGGTTGCCATCATCAATCGGGAGGATGAAACATTTAATACATCTTGATGTATCAAATACACCAATCAGAGCTCTCCCAAAATTCATCACCAAGCTTTATAATCTTCAGACACTGAAATTCCTTCAATGTCAGCAACTTCACAATATTCCAAGAAAGAAGTTCAACAATCTGATCAATCTGAAGAACATAGGCTTTTCCTTTGAGCACCAGATGCCATCTGGATTGGGGAAGCTAAAAGGTCTCGAGACGTTGTCTTTCTTTGTTGTGGGATCAGATATGGGAGGCAGCATTCGGGAACTTGAATTCTTAAATGAACTAAGTGGCTACATGGAAATAACAAGGCTTGAGGAGGTGAGAGACAAGAAAGAAGCTGAGAGGGCGAATTTGCAGCGGAAAACAAAAATAAATGGACTGAGTTTTCAATGGAGTTATGGAGCAAATAACAGAAGTAGGAGTGATGAGGAACTCCTTGAATGCCTCCAACCTCACCCAAACATACAAAAAATAAAGATCAAGTATTACATGGGTAAGAAATGGCCATCGTGGATGTTGAAAACAAGGAGTCCAAGAGGTGTTGATTCGTTCATTTTAAATAATTTTGTCGGTCTTACTTTAGAACGGTGTTGGAATTGCATACATCTCCCACAGCTTGGACATCTTCCTTGCCTTAAATTCCTTACCATACAGCACATGGAGAGAGTAAAGTACATAGAAGATGAATTAGACGAAAACATTAATAGTGTTGACGGATGCCTGACGCTATTTCCGAAATTGAAATCATTGTCTCTGAGTTGGATGGAGAGCCTGATTGAATACAAGTACTTTCAAAGGCGATTTCATGCTGAGAAGGTTGTTATTTTTCCTTGCCTCGAAACATTGTCCATTCAGTCTTGTGCGAAAATGACAAATTTTCCAATGAAAGATCTATTAGCGCTTGTGAAGGTTGAAATCAAAGATTGCAAGGAATTGTGGTTCTCATTCGGTGATCAGCAGGCTTTCCCCTGCCTCAGAAGCCTATCCATTGAAGGATGTCCGAAATTAGCTCATCTTCGAAATTGGCTTCTATCCAACATGGGTTTCAACAGATTCAGAATAAGACGGTGTGAATGGCTAAGGTTTATTTCAGACGATTTGGGGTTGCAAAGGTCTCTGTTATCCTTGGAGATAAGTTGTTGTAAAGGACTCATAGATTTCACTGATGACATATTATGCAAACTTTCTCGATTGAGGAGGCTAAGCATTGGTGCATTCTCAAAGAAGCTGGATGATTTCAGTTATCTGAACCGAATCAATGAGCTTCCATGGCTTGAGGAGCTAGAAATATGGGGGTCTGATTTCTTTGGTCGGAGAATGTCTCAATTGCCAGATCAACTTCAATGCCTCACTAATTTGGAGCTACTGAAGATCAGGGGATTCACGTCAATGGAAGCATTTCCAGATTGGTTGCACGATCTTCAATCTCTTCGCGTTCTTTCATTGAATTATTGTTGGCAACTCGAGTATCAATCAACAGCTGCAACCATACAACAGCTCAGCTGTTTAAAGCATATCAACATTTATGGATGCCGTATTCTTGAGGAGAATAAATCTAAATGGAGTACATTTTCACGTATCATGAACATCAGCTGGTCTAAGGATGACATTTTAGAAGAACAGGAATAAGCAAGCGTTTGAGGAGCAGCAAGAGAGGGGAGTGATCCAATTTGACAACATTAACCCAACAGCAAAAGTGTCACAATTCAATGTAAGTCAAAAGTAGTTGATTCTTCATGATTGTTTCATTCTAGACTTAAAAAATACTTAATTACATTTTATTAATGTGGATGATTAATTGACATTTGGTGTTCTATCTCTTTAGTATGTTGTGTATTATGAAGATTTTGGTACATATAATATTGTAACAATATCAATGGACTTTATAGCTATGGACAGGATTATCTCCTGTGTTGTTCATTAAATCTTGGCTTTTGTTTCAGTTTCAAGAGTTGAGTGATTTTGAGTGGTTACATTCTTCGACAACCAAAGTTGAGTTTTCACTAGAGCCTCGTTCAATGAAATTGTTAACTACTTTGCATTTTTGGCTTCTCAGTTTTTCTTTCTCATGGCAATATGTTTCCATCTGAATTAGCCAAATGGCAATATGCTTCAAACTGATTAGACCCAACCCAACTAACTACAATCAAAACGACAGTTAAATGATTAAAACGCAACTATAATAACAGTATGTAACCAATGTCAAACCGCCACAAGATAAAAATAAAACAAAAACGCTTTTCATACCATCACTGATTTCTGTCTTCCTTTTCCTTTGGTCGTTTTCGCCGCCTTCATCTTCTTTGTAATTGATTCCGCGGCATTTGTGAGGTATCTCCTCATAGTTCGATTCTTATCTAGTTTTCCTACATTTTTTGCTTTAGTATGCAATTGAATTCTCTATTGATGGGGTATCTGCTGTTTTTTGGGCAACTCCAATCTATGACAAAGTAATTAAAGGTCAACACAAGTCTAATAACTGATATCACACTTGACTATCCTCATGGTTTGAAGTGCTACATTGAATCTAAAAGCATTATTACTACTCAGGATCTTTATGCTTCATAAACTTGAGTTTTAACATGATTACACTTTAAACTTCTAGCTTCATTAGCGTTGACACTTGCATGCAACTAAAACGATGCATAAGTAATCTTGCAAACCAACACTTTTGATTAGTCAGCAGTGCAGAAATAAAATAAATAACATGTTGAACGAATCACTATCGACTCACATCCAGCAATAACAATAAATTAGCAGTTCTCATTGTTATGTAATGATCATGTTTGAGCATGACTTCTATTATCGTAATACTTATGTTTTAATTTCTCATCGAATTCAACAATGATGCTGCGTGCAATGAAAATGAAATGGGGCAGCTGAAAGGGTAAGAACCTAAATGGAATTGACAAATGCGAGAGAAGCGGTGGAAAAAGAAATGAAGGAATTGTAATATGAAAATGAGAAAATGATCAACCCTGTCATAGTGGGGCATAGGAGGAAAGGTCGACGGCTGATGTCGAATTGCAATCGGGAAAGTAGCTCACACTGTGAAGACTGAAGCGGACAAAAGATCAAAGATGAAAAGTGAAGAAAAGTGCAGGAGAAAAGTAGAAGGCCAAAAGTATTTAAGCGGTCAATTTTTAGATTTAGGTTAAATGTACAATTCAACGTGTTAGTAATAAATAAATAACAGTATTATATATCCATAAATATAATGACATATATAAAAAAAATAATTAATATTATATATTAAGTAAAAAAAAAATACAAGCATGTTCGCTAACTTTTGATCCGAAAATTACAAAATTTGGCTTGGTTTGTTAATATCTCGAGTCGATTTCGAACTCGAATCAAACTCTGACCAAGCTTTGAACCAACCAAATCTCGAATTGTTTGCGAGCCACCGGATTTGTTAGCACTCTTAAATAAGAATAAGGTAACACACTTGCTTGTGGGAAAATTTTAGCACTTACCTATAATTTTTAAGAAAAGTGAAAGAATGCTAAAACAAAATGACTTATTTGTGGCAAGCTAAACTGAATGAATAATGCATCAGATGCCTATACCACCAAAACAGAGTAAATGCAAATTCAATTTCAGAATATTTAAGAGAGCATATTCAAAAGGCAAAGAATTTCAAATTGATCTAAATTAGGGAAATTTACATCCGCTATGTGATAAAGTTGATTGTCACAACACAAAAAATCTGTAGACTATAATATTTAAAGATGAGAGAATTGAGGAATTTTGCAGGGAAATAAAAATGGCTCTAGAATGCATTGGCTAACAAATAATTTGTTGTTGTACTTGTACAGTGCATTTTTAATTAAGGTCAAAAACTTTTGGGATCAAGTTTTCATATTACACAAATAACTAGATTTCAAAATCCAATTTTTACTTAGATTTTTTTAAAAATATTCATTTGTCAAAAAACTGGATTCGGGATCTAGTTTTCTGACAAAAGCTTCATCTGACGCAACAATTTTGTCACTTCAGCAGCACCTTTTATCAGAAAATTGGATCCCGGATTCAGTTTTTCGACCAATAAAAGCTGCATCTGACGCGACAATTTTGTCACTTTAGCAGCACCTTTTATCAGAAAATTGGATCTCGGATTTAGTGTTCCGACAAATGAATTTTTTTAAAAAAAGTTTGAGGTAAAAATGGATTTGGGATCCAATTTTCAGTACAATATGAAAACTTGATCCCTTATCAAGTTTTTGACATCGGTTAAAAATGCACATTGCAACAATTTATTTGTTAACCATATAACCGTTTTTATTTCCCTAATGTATTTTCGAGGTGCAAAATCGAGAAAACAAGAAGTGGCAATTTTTTTAGGAAGTCCCCTTGTTAAAGCACTCTGGTAATTTAGCTTCTTGTCACCAAAATCATTTGATAGTTAAATTGTTTGAGCAAGCAAATTCATTTCAGATGAAGATATAATGCATTAAAGCCATATTGAATGAATTAACGAAAGATGACAAGCAAATTTTTAGTTGCTTAATTGCTATAGAAGAAAAATTGATCATATTTACCTTTGCCAACTTATGAAAAAGACAACTATGAACAAGTAGAATCATCCATCAAGGATCTCAATATCAAAAAGAGGATCAAAATTTGGGTGGAGAGGAGGAGTTACAATGTTTGGCGTGGAAAGGAAATGCATTTTTCATATATATATATATATATATATATATATATATATATGAAATTGTTTTTAAATTATTTGGAAAAAGAATTTAGAATTTTGTAAGAATTTAATTTAGCCATTCAAACTTGATCTCTGATGATCAGAGATCAATATCCATCTCCGTATCTTTTCCAATAATAAAAAATATATTTAAGAAAAAATCTTTAATCATTTTGAAACGTCGATTAAATTATTTTTATTTGAAGGATATTTGAAAATCATGAATTGATCCTTATTTATATTCACTCACTTTCTGTGAATATACCTTGAACTAATTCTAATTAACATTTATAAATTATGTTTATATGAAATCAAATAGATTTGGTAAACATCTTGTTTTAACTCATTTATAAAATTAAAACGACATGATTCTAAGTATTTTTATATTAATTTGAATTAGACACTAAACTAAATTTATTTTTATAATTCGAGTGCAGTTAAATTAAATGAAATCCTAAGAGAACAAAGCTTGTGTCAGTGTAATTAGCATTATTCGAAAAATTTTGTAGAGCTCAAATTATTAAATTATTAATAAAAGTGTCTTTAACTGGTTAAAAGGCAGACGTTATATAAAACTTCACGGTGGATCGAAGCTGTGCATCTCATCAGGGTTGATGCCAAATTCAAGTCAGCTCTTTCCCTATAACCTAACTTCCTCGTTCAATTCATATTTTCACTTCACTTTTATTCACATTTTCGATTTTACTCTTCGGTAATCCCTCCTTGCTAGGCCATCCACTTTCATCTTCGGATCGCATCTTTCAGCTTCATTATATTAACTTATTTTCAATTTCCTTTTATTGTTATCTAGTAGTTAAATTAATCAGAGCGATGAATGCTATGCACTTTGACTTTGCTGATTTGTCTAATTGATTCAGTGGTTGGTAAATTTCTGAATTTTTCCCTGAATTTGCAGGAGTTCGCAACAAATTGCTTAGGCTCGCACCATAAAACAGCATGGTTAGGCTTTTTTCATAATTATTATTTGATTTTTTTCTGTGTGATTGTGAAGGTATATATCGTAAGTACAATTGCTATTTTTTTCTTTCTTAGAATTACCTTATTGGAGCTTTCAAACCAGCTTGTAATATCTCCATAACATTCAATGATGGGAAAACTCGCAAACAGGTGGCGTACTATTACAATTGTTGTCTTATTGTATCAATTGCCGTATGCTAGTTTTAACTTGGTTAGATAGCATAATTGTTGAAACGGGTTTGAACTTGTTGTAAATGTAATTGTCAATTTGATTTTAGTATGGAATACTTGCAAAGTATCATTAGGGCCCCTGATTGGCTAAACCAAGTAATAGGAAGCATTTACCAAAAAAAGAGTTGTTCTTAGCAGAAATATAAAAGATAAATTGATGATATTTGGGATTGCTTAAAAAATTTGGTTTGATCTTCTATAGATAATGAAATTTACATCGAACCTTTATGATACTTTAGGTTTTCTTTATGTAGTTTTCTTGTAAGTCTTTTGTTTTTGGAATTATGCTGCATATGTTTAGGTTCCTATGAAGAAGGAAAATGGGCAAACTGTCATGGTTCCGCTGTTCCAAAGTCAAGAAAATATTGCTGGGAAGGTGCTGCTCTAAATTTGTTGATTTTATGAAAGTTTTTTGCACTTCTAAAGTTGGTGACTAATGCTTTGAAAATGTTCTTATGGGTGCGACTCTAGATATCTATAGAACCACTTCAAGGAAAGAAGGTTGAACACAATGGCATCAAAGTTGAACTTCTTGGTCAAATAGGTGAGTTTTCTGGATGTGGCTAGTTTCTTGTAAGAGAAAATGCTTAGGCTGCATATCAAGGTCTTTTGGAACTTTCAAGAAAATGTGCTCCACATGCCTTCATAGTTCATACTTCGTGGTATTTGCAATACTTAAATTTTGCATTGATGACAATGACAGAAACGAGATACTAGGCTGCTCTAAATGAAATTAAAAAAATTGCGAATATGTTTGGATATGAATGAGAGGATCCTCTCTTACTATATGAAGTTAAGAACATATGTTTTTGTCAATCAACCAAGCCTTTGTCCCGCACTAGGTGGGGTTTGCGATGTAGATATTTTGACGCCATGAAGCTCAATCAAATGCCTTCAAACTTTAAAGTTGGATCATAAAGTTGAATTCAGAAATATCTTGGCATGTTTCTCTACCCAGCTGATCCATGTTACCTCAAATTCAAAATATCATTCTTGTTTATTAGCCTGAATCTGAATCCCAAAAGTTTTGAATAACAAATCTGTCAATGTTGTTGATTGATCCTTGGGCCCCTAAATATCACCAGTGGAAAAGTTTGTAATGTAACTAATGTCCAACTCCTAAACATAGCTTTTAATGATGCCTTGTCTACATGAAGATGCCTTTTCCCATGGATGACATCTTAGCGCGATAAGTATTGATTTTAGCCTTCTAAGTGTCTTTTAAGAAATAAACAGGAGAACTAATTAGAAATGCCATAATATTAATGAAAATATATGTGAGAATTAGTCTGAAGATATCAAAGGACAAAGACAGTACAGCTTCTGAACTAGCAGTTGGTTATGTGCATTACTTTCATTTTTCCACTGTTTTCTCTATGCCTGTGATACTCTTAATCCATTACCTCTTCTACCTATTCTTCTCACTTGACACTATGAGCTTTAGTTTCTGTAAACTTTCAAGGACGTAGAAAGTCAAGCTTCTGTACTCAGCAAATGTTTTTGTGCAATATTTCCTTTATTTCACTGATTTTATGGCGACTTTTGGAATATGTTTACTTACTATAAACTTCTTGAATTCTAGTCATCTTAATTGACTCTTCTAATGTGTTCTTACGTTTGTTGAAGTTGAAGATCTCTAAACATTTTTCGTAAATTTTATCACATCACTTAATAAGTTTGATAGAGCTTCATGGCGTCGGAAGATCCACATAGCAAACCCCACCTAGCGTGGGATTAAAGCTTGGTTGATTGATTGGTTGACTCAATAAGTTAGTACGGATTCATTGAAGCATGGTGACCATCAGTTTTGGTAGCTTTAATTTTGAAAAACTAGTTGTTAGCTTAGTCATTTATTTATGAACAAAATATGCAAGAATTGCTTTCTTCCGGAATGCTATTGGTGTTACTATTATTTTTTTAGGTGGAAATTGAGTTCTACTTTATGATGCTTAATCTATTTTCTATTATGTTTATTGGCCAAATGCATTCAAACCCCCTAAACTTGATAATTTTCACCAAATGTCACCCTAAACTTTAAAAAGTTACAGTTACCCCTTGAACTTGGCAAAAGTGGATTAGTTTGTCCCTTCAATGTCACATGTCATCTTATGATTCGAGAGTGAAAATTAGTAAAGTTGCATATTTGAAAAGTCAAACCAACGAGAAGTTGACATGTGATGTTGAGGGGCAGACTACTTTTTCCAAGTTCAAGGGGATAACTTGAACTTTTGGAAGTTCAGGGTGGCATCTGGCGAAAGTTACCGAGTTCAAAGGGTGTTGATGTGTCTGGCCATGTTTATATAATATAGTGTTCATTATCTGCATGTTGTAGTTTGTTTGTTATATGGCTTTCAATCTTCAAACTATTTAAGGTGGTTGTCTTTCTTGAAGTGCAATTTATAACATTTCTCATGCAACTTGCAGAGATGTACTTTGACAGAGGAAATTTTTATGACTTCACTTCCCTTGGTTAGTTCGCTATCTTCTTTATCCTCAAGACCAACACAAATTTGCTTTCAGAATGCTTCAGCTCTCTTAATATGAAAAGCTATCTGTTTTCAGTTGTGATACTGTTCCACAAGCTATTCTAACTAAAATGCCAAGCAATATTCTACTATTTTTTATTTATCTTCTATCAGTAAAATCTATTTTAGGTGAAGAACATTGAATGTTCCTTACTTGCAGTGCGTGAATTGGATGTTCCTGGGGAACTATATGAAAGAAAATCATACCCATTCGAGTTTTCTACAGTAGAGATGCCTTATGAGACATATAATGGCGTGAATGTAAGGCT
>CAOJBI010563423.1:0-12626 GCA_948277035.1 Euphorbia corollata
CTTTTCTTTTATTTTTCTGCAAATTCTATTCAACAAAGCAAAATCACAAAATTGCATAGCTCCCTGTGGGATCGACCCCTACTTCCATTGTCACAAGTTTGAGTAGGAGAACAAATTTTAATCTTGGCGGATTCGACACCCGTCATAGAATCGTCAAATGATTTATAAAAATATATTCAGAAAATAAAATTTTCATTTATAAAGTTAAATGAGTAAATTTGTTTTCTACCTGTTCAAACTTATGATACAAGGTACTTTACAATAGACTACAAAGCCACTTTTGCTTTAAAACAAGTTGAAAACTCTTTAAAGTTAAAAGTGAATATTATTACTTATTTTTATTTTTTTAATATTTAAATTAAAAATAAGTTAGGACAAACATAATTTCATAACATTCTTTATAAGAAGGATTTAAGGAATGTAAAACTTTGTGTAACATTTAACCTTTATTTTTTATTATAAATTAAAGTACAAGTCAAATAAATAATTAGAAATATTTTTATAAATTATTGCTTAGTGTTAGTTTGAATTATTCTACGGTGACTACTATCACCATTGATAATTTCACACAAAGGTAGTTTTGACTTCCCAACAAAAAAACAAATTCACCAATTTATAAACGAGTGAGGTGTGTGTGAAATTCTCTATCAAATACGCAGTTGCAGAACATAAACGGCATCGGCAAAGGAAATATTCTCCCATCTACTTTTAATCTCATTACTATTTTATATTGTATAGAAAATAAACATGTCCGTATTCATGATATATTACAAAGAAATTTCATCAACCATAATCCCATATATTTGGGATAAATGATCAAATTCAGTCTAAATTACGTCAACAACTTATATAGGCTTATCCTATCATACGTAAGCAGCAGTCACAAATACGTATATCATTTTCTTTTTATTTAATCGAAAATATCATATCATCAATTGAAAGAGATGAGATTGTAATTTAACGAGCATAATTTAAAAACATACATAACGATAAAGCAACACGTACAATAATAAAAAGCAACATTGATTAATATTGAGATAAACAATTATTAAAAGGATGATTGGATAATGAATTTTTTATTTAGATTATACATTTGAATGTCTAACGAAAACTTAATCTACATATGAAACTAAATGCTTTACTGAATTTTTAAATAGTTTAACTTTTAATATATAAATTAAAATTACAAATTATAATCAAAATTAAACACTTTAGAAAAAAAAATATATTTTTAAATACTCTGAATTTAAGGAAAAATTGAAACAAAGATGCCATAAACATAAATTTGATAAGTTTTGATAAATGAAGGAGATATAAAAATAATAATAAATTAAAAGGAAGGGAAAAAATAAAGTAAAATATGATAAGTTGAAAATATAAAACTAGCACATTAATATTTGAGTTCAATATTTGTTTAGTTAGCAAGGTGACAAATATGTAGATTTGTAATTAATTAAAAATTAAAACTGAAGATGAGCTTCTAGAAATTAAATAAATACTTGAGAGAATAATATTTAAAAATATTAATTAAATAAATGCGAAATGTAATTTAATCAACAAAAGAGAAAATATAATAAATAAGATTTTGATATTTTTCCAATAACCATTGTCATATCACTTTCATAACAACAGACAGCAATAATATTAATACTGGATGAGTAGATATCCACTAGGCCAGTTGGCCAGAAAAAAATAAAAAATCTAGCCATTTATTGATAATATCATATAAAACTATAGAAGCGATAAAGGATCTTAATTGATTTGAACTGTTATTAGTCCACAAAGATAACCGAAAACGCTAATCGAGAAAGAATGCTGTGAACATGAATAGCACAGTCATTAGTATATTCCACACTTTGAGCATCCCGAAGATTAGAGACTTGAAAGCCACCAATTCCCCCCTACAATTTAACTAGTCTTAATACATCACTTCCTACTTTAACTTGTCTTCATAATCCGTTTAGGTACTTCAATTTTAGAAACGTCCTCGCAGATACCTGTACTTGTGAAAAGTGCGCCTCCGAGGTACAAATCATGTCATAAAAATGGGTATTTGTGTTCGTTTTTATCTGAATTTTTGCGGGACGACTAATAAAAATATAATACACGTCAATGAAAAATTTTGTAATTTTTTGAATAATGTAACTATTTTTTTTAATTAAATTATGGTAACAAACTTTAAAAATTCATAAAAAATAGTTACACTATTTAAAAAATTACAAAAATTTTCATCGACGTGTATTGTATTTTTATTAGTCGTCCCGCAAAAATTCAGATAAAAACGAGCACAAATACCCATTTTTATGACATAATTTGTACCTAGGAGGCGCACTTTTCACAAGTACAGGTACCTGCACGGACGTTTCTAAAGTTGAGGTAGCTAAACGGATTATGGAGACAAGTTGGAGTACCAACCGATGTATTAAGCCATTTAGCTATTTATGAGCTGTTATGGTTAAAAACAAATGAAAAATTTGTTAAAAATGGTAGAGCATTTACATAGAATCCGTAAACAGATGGAATAATCATTCCTATCCATCATACATGTAATGGAATAACTATTCAACCTCTCACGAAGGAATAACTATTTCATGACATATAGGATAGTTAGGAATAACTATTCCATTCGTTAACGGATTCTATGCAAATACTTTACATTTTTTCATTTGTTTTTCTCCTATTCCACAGAATAGGTATTCCGTCAACCAAACAAGTCATAATGTAAGTGCATAAATCAGTCAAATACTTAGTTGGTTAAAATACCCTGACCTCATCAGATTTCCAAGGAAACCCGAACACCGTAAAGTAACAACCCCTACTACAATCCAATCAATACATTAACTTTAACAAATAAAGTGTGAAGATGATATGCACATTGTATAACCAATAGGATCAATGCTTATATGAAGTGGAACAAAAACATGAGCAATACATTCTTTATTAGAGTTAGGATATCAACAAATTGCCACTTGTCGTTGTTTTGCGAATCTATACGTATGGTGACATACAATACAAGAAGAAAAGAATATTAGAGTAACTATGCTAGGCAAATTATCTAAATACTAGCTGAGCAATATTGACTCAAATTTGCTCGGTCTTGGTCATAAGTTGTATCAGAGCATTTGCCTTTCTCTTTGCTCTTCCAGTTCCAGCATTTGTTATCTCCACTAAATATTCATACACACCAAACTGAAGTGCTGCCAGTATGAAAGACGAGTTGTTTGATGCCAACTCAAGAAGGACCGAAGCTGCACATTCTTTGTTCTTTGGGGTTCCTTCCTTGATCAATTCAACCAGTGTTCCAATGAAGGAAAGCTGCCCTATTTCAGAACGTCCTTCTTGATGTGACGAAAGAAGCAAGAGAATCGATAGAGCTTCGTCAACCATACCCGAGTTTCTATCCTCAAGCAAATGGCGTAAAGGAGTAACAATCCCAGCTTCAACGGCTCTTCCCTTGTTTGAATGGTTAAGAGATAAGTTAAATAATGCTGTTAAAGCATCTCTTTTACCTCTTGACGTTCCATGCTGCAATAATTCTACCAATGCTGGAATCCCATTCGATAATCCTATAGTTATTTTGTTCTCATCGAGCATGGATAAGCTGAACAAAGCTGCAGCTGAATTCTCTCTTGCTTCATTGCTTCCATGTTGCAACACTTCTATGATAGCTGGAATGGCTCCTTCAAAAGCTATCACTTTCTTGTTGGTTTCATCAAGGGATAAATTCAACAGAGCTGTAACAGCATGTTCTTGAATCATTTTATCTGGATAATATAGGATCTGAACTAATAGAGGGATTGCTCCATTGCTGGCGATCAATACTCGGTTCTGGGAGTTTTCTTTTGACAGCATGCGTATTTTTTTCACTGCCTCCCTTTGCACTTCTAGGTTATGAGAAGAAAGATCCTTGACCAAACACAGAATTTGGTCACAGCTATCTGAGTTATCGAAGCCAGAGGAGGCAACAGATTCGTTCGCGGGAAGGTGAAATTTGTTGTCCTCGCACCATTGCAAGATAAGATTTTTAAGGGTGACATTTGATGCAACAGACAGGTGAGCTAGAGTTTGTCTCGTCTTTGGACACGTCATGTGATTCGTCTGAAACCATTTTTGTATGCTCTCTCTTTCATATGTCTGAAAAACAAGCATAGCATTGTCAGTAGCTAAATTATGGAATAATTAAATCATTCAAAGAGAAAATCAGACACCATTGTTACCTGGCCGGAAGCAATGATTACAGGATCTCTCATTATCTCAAGTTTAATTGGACACAAGAATTCTTGGGGAATGATTAAAGATGGGCACTTTTTCAACCTAGGCACCCCTGAATTACTAAGAATATCAGTTACTTCCATTCCCACAACATGTTTGAATTTGTTCAAAAGATCGATGATTTGATCCCTATTAATTGAACCGTTGCGTCTTTCTCTCACGAGATTTCTAATGGCTATGGTTTCATTCTCGAGATCTTCAACAGTACTCAATTCCAACTTCGCAGCCAGCCTTTTGATTATCGCCCCGTCTGCATTTCGATCGTCTTCTTTCGATAGTACAACCATCATATCCATTGCTAATTCCATATCTTGTGTATCTCGTCTCCCCTTTGATCGACGTAGTTGTGTCTTCATCAACTCTACCTAATCAACATGACACATTCCATCAGCAATTTCACGTTAAGTCAGTCCATAATGTTCCTTTCTTCTCTACAAGTATGCCTATCATTCAAAAAATAAATACTCAAAACTGTGCGGTTGTTCTGTAAACTCCACAAATAGTTCTAAATAATTTAAGCGAAAAGTACATAAAAGAGCCTACTTTTTCTGGGTAACTGATTGAGGTGTCATTTTCTTAATCAAAATTGTGTACTAATTATGAACAACTTCTATAAGTTTGATATGCATTAATTAGTATATTTATTGCTTACTTGTTCTTGTGTCTCATCAGAAATTTCAAGTTCATCAAATGGCGCAGAATCTAGAGTTTGATATAGTTTGTCGTTGATTTTGCGAAATTTAGCCATGATTGCCTCGCTCTCCACAGCCTGTGATTAGGGAAAACGGAGAAACAATAAATATAATCAGATCGATGACAATAGAAAGGGGGAAAAATAAGAACAATCTTCAAATTCAAAAACCCAACTGACCAGATCTATCTTGCTTCCTTCATTACAAAGACTCAAAAGTTTCTTCGCCGAGAGAAACGTCTTCCTCAAATTCGATAAAAACGAAATGCCATCATCAGAAATCGGGCAATTGAGCTCGCGAATCTCCTCCAACAATGGCAACAAAAGCTTCATACGTCTCACCAAGCAATAACATTCCTTCCTGTGTATCCTTCTGTAATCTCCAAGCTGAGCTGCGCATCCAATCAACTTCGATATTTCTTCAACAATATCATTTTCTTCTCCTTGACTTGCTGAAATCGATTCAGAATTTTGGGTTTCAGCTTCAATTTCTCCATTTCCTTCTTCCTCTGATCCATCCATTAATTCGACGCCTCCGATGAATAATTACTTAAACAAAAGTATTGCTTTTGAATATTGAGATAACCTAATTCGTATCAGAGCTGCAATTGTGAAAAAGAATCCCTAGTCCACAATTTGATGAATTTCTTCTATTGCTCTTTGTTTCATTTTCGCGGGCTTTTCGTTTTCTTACTTCTTAAATTAGAAACTATTTAGAAAGTTAGTTATGTTGCTAATGGATATTATACAACACAACTTATTCATTCATATATCTTTTTTTTTGGTAATTTCATGAAGATTTATTAATAAATTTGAAAACCGTTATTTTCAATTCATCATAGTAACATAAAAAAGTTATTTAATTATCTATTCCAAAAAGAACATATAATTTTCTTGATGCTAACTAATTAAATTAAGTCATAATATATAAATTTATATCTTTAAAAAAATTGTGTGCAATTGAGCTCATTATAAGTACGAAATTCTTACCTCTTACCACATTTTAAGTGACTCGAATTTAAAAATTTCAGAGTCACAAATTATGTTTTAAACACTTATGACCAAGAGTTTCACCATAATTCTTAATGTAGAAGGCGAATTGTGAAAAATAAAAGTTCTACCAAATCTATAGTTAATCTTGTCGAAGCATATGATGTTATTGATGTGATCATTTCACAAGTAAATTTGATGGCTGAGGTGAATAAATCGGTAATTGGCTACGTAGTTTGTAGTTATGAGACACTCTCATTGTAAAAAAAAGTTGAAGTCATATTCCCAAATTTGAAACGAAGAAGAAGATTGTTTATCCGGGTGAATTTAAAATCACTCTAAGTTTTAGGTAAAGGAAACGTTCTCAAACTCACGTGTAAAATTTGAAAACTTGATGAGGTTCCGCATATTCTTAATACTAAAACCAATTTTCTATGTGCTTTAGAGAAAAAATAGGATGAAGGTAGTGTTGCCATGGATTACTTGTACTTAAATTTCCTGGAGTTATTGATAATAATGATGCAAGTACCTCGGCTTAAATTATTGATTCTTGTGATCAGGGTCGTTCCTGAAATAGGGTGATCGTCCATGGTCAACTATAGATAAGGGCCGCAAAATAAAAAAATGTAGCTTCTTTATTTATACTGTGTGAAGTATAAAGGCAAAATGCATAGTTTGCCCCCCGAACTTGGACACAAAAGCCAAGTGTCCCCCTAAACTTTGTTGTCAACCCCGTAGCCCTCTCAACTTGGCAAAAGCATATCAACTAACCCCCTGAAGCACACATAACAAGTCGCCATGAAGCGCGTGTTGTACACGTGTGATGACGTGTTAAACACCTGGAATTGGCTCTAATTTATTATTTATCATATCCTTCAAACCCCTAATATAACCAAACTCATTCGGCAACTTTTTCCCAATCAAAGCCTCTACTAAAGCTTCTTTATTGAACAAATTACCAAGCCTGTCAATTACACAAGGTAATCGCGAGATTCGACCCCTGTAGCGCCGCCATCGCCACCACCGCCATGAAATCGGGACTGCAAAATTAGGGTTGACAGAGGGGCGATTCTGAGATTCAATAGATCGATGGAATCGGGAAGAGGTTTTCCATTTAGAGTGAAGTAAAAAGACAAGTGATTCTGAATATCGGGAATGAGAGAGAGCTTGAGGGTGTGGAGGTATCTGTGCTCTGTTCTCCTTCTTCTTTAGGAGTATATGTGCTCTGTTCGCCTTCTTCTTCTCTTCTAATCACACTCGTATGGATACAATTGCTTGATCAACGAACTCGGAGCTAAGATCGGATCACATTGTAAAATCCACTGTCTTTTCTCTTCTTCTCTTCATTTGCTCATTCTCAGATCTCCCCCTCTCTTTCTCTTCATCCAGGTTTGTCTTCTCTTCTCTTCTCTTTTCCTTTCCATTGTATGATTTGCTTTATTTTTTCTGTATTCTTCTCTCTTTTATACTTGACTTCTTCTTCGTCTTTCGTTTTCTTTTTCGGGAATGAGAGAGATTGATTAGGATCTAGGGTTAGGGTTTGGCTCTGTAGATGAGATATTGAGGATTGAATGATGATTTGGCCAGATTTAGAATGCATTTTGGAAAAGGATTGTGAAAATTTGATGTATTTCGAGGATTTGGTTTTGGGATTTTTGAGCTCTGGATGTCGAATTTGAAGAGTGCTTTGAAAGTTCTCAAGCCGTTCACTGATACTCAAAAGTGGGATTACTGTGTTGTTTGGAAGTTAGGAGATGATCCTTCTAGGTTAGTTTCATTCGATTTTGGCTTTTTAATTGATTAGTGCTGCTCTTGTTTCAATTTGCTTTTGGTGTTAATTTTCTCGGTGTTTGGATGATGCTTTCTGAAAATTTTTTAGGTTCATCGAGTGGATGGGTTGCTGTTGTAGCGGCGGCGGTAGTAAGGAAAGTAGTGAAGAGAAGAATCAATCGGTTACTCTTTGTAGGGATTTGTATTTTGTTCATAAAATCAACTCAATGTAGGGATTTGTAGGGATTTGTATTTTGTTCATAAAAGCAATTATATTCTACACAATCAACAGACGCGCTGCAAAAGTCAGGATTTGCCACGTAATGTGCCACCTCAGTAAAATGGGGTTAGTTGATATGCTTTTGCCAAGTTGAGGGGGCTACGGGGTTGACAGCAAAGTTTAGAGGGACACTTGGCTTTTGTGTCCAAGTTCGGGGGGTAAAATATGCATTTTGCCCATTTTACCAATGACTAACTTGCAATAAATGCTATGTATGGTTAAATTAAAAACTTGCAACAAAATGACTTAAGTGAAGTAAAAATGGGCAACAAAACTAAAGTGTTTGGTAAAGGTGATTTATAAATTACAGAACTTGTTAAATGACTTAAAAAAATTATGTTAAAAATATTGCATATGAAATTATATAAGGATGTATCCATCATTGGTTAAATTTTAGGTGTTTATAAATTTCCTATTGGCGTAATGCATAGTTTATCCTTTAGATTTGTCTCAAAAAATCAAGCATCCCTCTGAACTTTGAAAAGCACCCAGTTACCCCCTAAATTTGCAAAAATACATTAATTAACCCCCTCAACTTGTAAAAAATCACCATTTTCCCCCATGATTGTCACATTTCAACTTTTTGTGGAAAGAGAAAAATAAATATTTGAAAAGTCAAACAATCAGAATGTGACACATGACATCTAGGGGGCATATTGGTACTTTTCAAAGTTCAAGAGAGCACTTGATTTTTGGAGATAAGTTTAGGGGGTATAATATGCATTAGGCCTTTCCTATAACATACTTGCAAATAAGTTGGGTCAAATACATCAACTCCCTTTCAACTTGGTTCCAATAGCCCGATACCACCCTGAACTTTCAAAAGTTCTAATCAACCCCTTGAACTTGGCAAAAAATGCACCAGTTTGCCCCCCCCCCCCCCCCTCAATGCCACATGTCAACTTTTGATTGGAGAAAAAAATCTGAAAATGACATATTTGAAAAGTCAAACGAACCATATTTTGACATGTGGCGTTGAAGGGGCTAAGTGGTTCGCTTTTGTCCAGTTGGGGGTATATCTAAATCTTTTGAAAGTCGGAGGTAGCATCGATCTTTTGGAACCAAGTTGAAGGGGATAACGATGTATTTGACCAATAAGTTATAAAAGCAACTCATAACATTGATGTTGTAACGGTTTATAAATTAAAATATAATGGCTTAATGCATCGAAAGGTGCCTCAAGTTGTCCCAAAAAATTCGCTGCCCCACTGAACTTTCAAAGTGGCCCCGTAACTACCTCAACTTTCAAAAAGTGCACAACTTTGCTTCCTGAATGCCACGTGTCCACTTATGGTTGGTTTGCCTTTTCAAAGATATCATTTTTCTAATTTTTTCATTCAAATCATAAGCTAACACGTGGCTTTTAGAAAGTAAAGTGGTGCGCTTTTTTAAAGTTCAGGTTACCACGGGATCACTTTGAAATTCAAGGGGACAACAGATTTTTTGGGACAACTTGAGACACTTCCTAATTTATTCAGCCAAATATAATATGAAACATAAAAAATGTAACTAGTGCAATTTATTTTTATAAGACATTGGAGATGAGTGAAATGGCCCGATAAATTAGGGCAGTTTCGCAACTTACAAAGGAAAACTAGATAAATTAAGGGCTCATTTGGTTAGCGGAATGACTATTCCGCGGAATAGGAGATAGACGAATGAAAAATATTAGAATTGGTAGAACATTTGTATAGAATCCTTAAAACGGATGGAATAGCTATTCCTAACTATCATACATGTTATGGAATAACTATTCCTCCTCTCAGTAAGGAATAGCTATTCCATGAAATGTATGATAGTTAGGAATAACTATTCCATCCATTTTAAGGATTCTATGCAATACTCTACATTTTTCCATTCATTTTTCTCCTATTTCACGGAATAGTCATTCCGCCAACCAAACGAATCCTGTTTGATTACTTATAAAATTTGTTTAAAGGTTTCCTATTACCTTGGTTTTATCTCCTCTTCGAAGTCTCGCCAAAATAAAAAAATTAATAAGCCCATTTTGTAGTTTGAGTTCTTTTTATCTTAATCACCATTTTATGTTACGTTTATAATTATTTCTTTCATGTCCGGAATTGATTAGTTTAGTTTATTTTATATTATATTATTTTTTTTTTTTTGAATAAAATGGAGGTAATCAAACAAAAATACTTAGTTTAGATTGATAATTAACGATTATTATATCTATTTTGTTTTAAAATTTTATTTCATTTGATAATTTATTTAAAAAATATGTCGGTTGATCGAAAAAAAGTCCTATAATGGTAAATATTTCTTATAATTTGTTATCTACACTAGTATTATTCAGTCTTCCCATCCAAGATAACATAAAAAATTATGTCCATTATAGTCGTTTTATATTTCTAACCGCAACCGTGAATTATATTTTACCAAACATTAAGTACGGATAAGTTAATTACAGCAACTACAACAAACCATAATAATGAACATTAACAAAAAAAACCGTAACAGTCAATCGAACCGACAACATCAACCGTAACAGTATTAACAAACAGGCCTTATTACTTTGCAAACAACATCAATGCACGTGCTTCTGCATTATATCATAACAATTTCAGTTTTCAATTGAATTTCAGTTTTGGATACAAAATACCGAGGCTGTCTTGATAAATTCATCGGTCATGTTTAATACTCATAAAACTGATTTTTAGGTCGTGGGATCAAACAAAATTAGACTACAAACATGTATGATTTTATCTAATTCTTGATTTGCCAAAGATATATTGTCGATTGAAAGAGTTTTTAAAGGTGATTGATTCAGTGCAACAAAGAAAGAAAAGAAATAAATAAATAAAACATTGGTTATTCAAAATGAATTTTGATAAGGTTACATTAGCTAACTAATTTAATTTCATTCTCAGTTATCTTTTTCATTTTGGTAATTTATGGTATTACTCCTATTGGCTTGTGGATTAGGATAGGCTTTAGCATCAACCACCTAATTCTCATCTGGAATTGGGATTTTTTTTTTTTTTTGATAATATCTGGAATTGGGATTTAAAAGGCACTCATGATGGCTATATATACCCAACTGCCATATTACTTTTATTTCCATTAAGGTTAATGCAGGATGTATATTGTATAATAATTACATATGTATAATTTTTTCATAATAATAGCAATTTCTTTATTACAGTTTATTTTAGTAATTATTATTGTTTAAAGCCATCATGTTAATTGAAGAGGAGCAAAACTTGTCTTAAATGCAAATTATGTTTTATAATTCAAATAATTTTTTGATATTTGATATATTAAAATTGTGTATTTGATACCTAAAATATTCAACTTTTGTTTATTTAGATATGACATATTAAATTTTAGTACAATAACTTAAGGGGTCATTGTGTGTCGGGAATGTTATGAATGGTTACGAAAAATATATGTTATCCAGATGACAATATAGTTATTTCACGTTTTTATGTTGTTAGATAGACACTTTATGACCTAAAATTATATAGATAGTACACAAATATGCATATAATGAATATATTACGTGCCTAATAAGCGAAAAATGAATGCTTCATATATCAAATAAACAATTTTCATACATCAAATAAACAATTTAAATAGATCAGACAATAAAACAGGCATTTGTGTTATAAATAAATCCCAAAAAATATTTAAGTCTAGAAAAATTTGCTTATTATTTAACATATTAAATTTAATTGCAATTATGATCGCATAATTCGGTTTGTATTTAATCCATATGTATTTAACATGGTGTCTGATAATTTAAAATTTTATGTATAAATATAAAAATGCATTTAAATAAGAAATATAAAAATGCATTTAAGAAAGAAAAATATAAAAATACATTAAGAAAAAAATATACATTTATGTATCAATTGACATTAGCTCAAATATTCATTGCACAAGTAAATAATCAATCTATTCTTTCTTTTTTTAAGTACGAATTTAGTGACGCAGTTTCATTCTAATCAATATCACACATATCTGCTTAACAAAGTAAGCCAAAAAATAAATGATTAAATCACAAAACAAAAACACATTATAATCCCATTTAAAATTTTCTTGCTAATTAGTTCTATGAACAACTAAAATTTTTCCGATATACAAAAACTAAAAAAGGCAAACAAAAAAAAAAACCCACTTAAAATAAACCAAAGAAAATTAAAATGGGTCAACTAATATCTAATATTTCTGAAATTTTCCTTTTAATTCACATTTATTTTGGGGAAAAAATACGACCTACGTTGACATTGACATACGCCGCCGATACACCGGATAACACAAAGGACACCTAACCAGACCGTTCACGTTGCAAGTAGTGCAGCTTCTAAAGCCGTATTTCTCTGTGAAGATCTTGTGGCTACCATTACATTGCTCACAGACAATAAATCTCAGCCCTCCACATAGATCACAGACACTATTCTCTACAAACGGTAGCAGACTAATCATCTTCTTCAACTCACCGCTTTCGTTCATTTCCCTGATCTCATCAGCCCCACCTACAAACTTTCCCCCTATGAAAACTAGAGGCAAACTGACCTTTTTGGAGCCGGTGATCGTCTGCAACTCGTCTAAAAACCTACCGTCCATCGATAAATCTCGTTCGTCGATTGGGATCCGGAATCC
>CAOJBI010565288.1:0-12596 GCA_948277035.1 Euphorbia corollata
GAATATAAAAATAAAACCACATTCCTTAAATCCCCCAAAAAAATAATCTGAAATTCTCCCACCAAATTACTTCCTATATATATTTGATCAATAAAATCAATGCATTTATTCAATATAGTTTCTATATAATTGCATTTCAACTCGTATATATGTACCATTCAACAACCTTAGTCCCCACAATTATCACACAAACAAAAAGTCACTTCATCTACTCAAAATGGCCAAACTCGTTTCATTTCTTCATCTTCTCATCATCCTCTTATTTTCTTCGATTTCGTCAATTTCTGCTTCCGATGATTATGTTAGTACTTACCGAACCGAGTCGTTTGTACCCTTTTCCACATTTGTAGCTACTGCACCGTCCTATAATGTGAAGAGATATGGTGCCAAACCAGATGGTCAGACCGACTCCACTAGTGCCTTCCTATCGGCCTGGAGCCAGGCTTGTGGGACAAATGGGCCAGTCACAGTTTACGTGCCTCCAGGGCGGTACCTTGTGAAAAAAGTTGTTTTCCAGGGTCCATGCAAGAGCAATGCTATATTTTTCCGAATAGATGGTACGCTTGTGGCTCCAAAGGATTTTAGAGTCATTGGAAATGGTGGCGATTGGGTCGTTTTTTGGCGGGTCAACGGGGTTACTATCTCTGGTGGGACCCTTGATGGTAACGGCGCTAGTTTATGGGATTGTAAAGCCTCTGGGAATAACTGCCCTACTGGTGCTCCGGTACGTTATAGTAATGAATCCAAATTTTGTTTAATTTCCTGATTAATTTTATATTGGATCTTTAATTTGTTCTTTTTTTGGTGCAGTCTCTTCGGATTTCCAATTCGAATCACATTGAAGTCAATGGATTGACCTCACTTAACAGTCAAATGTTCCACATGATCATCTATGGCTCCCAAGATGTGAAAGTTCAAGGGGTTACTATCGCTGCCCCGGGTGAGAGTCCTAATACCGATGGTATTAATGTACAAATGTCGAATCGGGTAACAATATTGAGCTCTAGGATTGGAACTGGAGATGACTGTATATCGATCGGTCCTGGTACTTCAAACTTGTTGATTGATAACATAAAATGCGGCCCTGGACACGGTATCAGGTACATATATATGAATGATTTAGATTACCCAATTTATATGTCGGAATCAGTGATGTTAATTATTAGTTGATTTTTCAGCATAGGAAGTTTAGCCAGGGCTGAAAATGAACCGGGTGTCCAAAATATTGTGATTAGAAAAATACATTTCATCGGTACACAGAACGGGGTGAGAATCAAGACTTGGGGAAGACCAAGTAATGGTTTTGTGAGAAATGTACAATACCGACACATTGCCATGGCGAATGTCGAAAATCCTATCGTGATTGACCAAAACTATTGTCCTTCTCACAACAATTGCCCTGGCCAGGTACATTGATATATAGTGATAATGTGCGCGCATTCATATGGTCTCACAGCTTCATTACTAAATGTTATATGGTTTATGCAGCAATCGGGCATTCGAATAAGTGATATTCGATACTATAACATAAGAGGAACGTCGGCAACAAAAGTAGCAGTGAAATTCGATTGTAGTAAGAAATATCCATGCGAAGGGATTAAACTTGAAAATGTGGCACTGACTTGTCAAAGGAGTTCAGCTGATGCAGTTTGTAATAATGCAGATGGAAGTGCTTCAGGAATCGTTCAGCCTTCTAGTTGCCTTTAGAACATTTTGGTTTTTATTTGGTTCGTTTAATTGGTTGTAATATATTTACGTTAATTTTTAGCCCAACCACTTTTTCTTTCGTTTTGGGAAAAATAAATTGCAATATGTTCAGTATAGTTTATAGAATTTAAATAAAATTTCATTTATATTACTTTTTATGACTTCATTCCAATTCGATGCATTGTTTCAAATATTATAAAGTTATATGCTTATTTAAATTACAATATTAGAAAAAAAGGTGCTTAAGAAAGCCCAACAATGCAAAATGTGGGTTTCTGTATAAAAATGGTTAAATATATAAACTACATATATTATTCAGCATGTACGGTTCATAAATCGCAGATTTCCTGGTATTTTCTTTTTATTACTAACAATTTTGATTTTGAAAATTGATTACAAATTCTACTTTTGGATTCAAGTAAATTTCAAAATTACATCATCCCAGTAGCAAAGAAGAAAAAGAATGAGAAAATGGCGAGCCAGTGACCGAATTAGTTGGGTGTCGAGTTTTAGATTTCATATTTCAATAAATAAGCATCCTTGACACTATTAAATAAAAAGAAAAGTCAATGTAAAACTTCAAAGAATAAGTTACACATTCAATCTAACCTATTACATTATAAGACATTGGTCACAAATAATTTTGGTTAAAATTGATAGTGATCCATTTTCAAGTCATTTTACTTTCGGTACGAATCACAGGGGTGTGAACCTGTTGTGATGCATTGTCCCGTTTCTTTATATAAACTAAAATGCATTTTCAAGTCATTTTACTTTCGGTACGAATAACATAAAAGGTTCATTTTCATTCAAAATTGATAATGTCCCGTTTCTTTATATAAACTAAAATATAAAATATAATATAAACAAACTTTCTTGCACTAATATCGTATAACTATTAATAAAATAAAAAACCTAATTTCAATTCAACATTATAAAAACTATAATTAAATAAAATTATAAATATACAATATTAAAAAATCTAGTTTTATTACACTATTTTATACAACATAAACAACTTATCTTAATGGACGATAGCAGTAAAGATTTTTAATATTGATTGGATATGAACGAAATAATAAAAAACAATACAAAAAGAACAAGTAATTCAAATTTTAGATATAAAAAACTGAAAATAAGAGACAAAGTAGGACAAAAGAAAATAGTTATAAGCATTGAAATGATCAACCATGCAAAGTGTAAAATTACAAATAGTCATTGAAAGTTCGATTTAATGATATATGTGAGGGCCAAACAATCAGAATTCTAAGAGCTAATCCTTTCCTTTGTTTTTCTTTTTCTTTCTTCTTCTTCTTTATAACATCTTCAACCTCCGAACATCAACCTCATCACATTCATGGTAGATTAAGAGGGTTTCAATTTCTATTAAAATTCCGGTGAATCAATTATTGACCCTTCATGACTCCCACTGGGTCCACCCCTAGAAGTGGTAAAGTGCCCACCCGTTTTAACACGTTGGCCCCGCTAATGGAAAGTTGATGGTATAAGAGAAAATTAGCAACAAAAAAAATGGAAAAAGGATACAAAAACAGTAGCAAGCAAACTGATAACCAACAAGAAAAAAACAATAGATGGGAAAAAGAGGACAAGGCAATGATTTTGAACATCATTAACTTGTCAATTTCTACATTGATAAAAAGGAGATTTTTCTACTTTTCTGCTTCATATGATATGTCACGTTTATAACTCATCTATCATTAGCCTCTCTTCAAACATTCAATATGGATGATCCAAAACAACTAAGGTCCAATTGCTTATATGTTTGTATTATATAAAACTGATTAAATCGTTCAAAATGTTAGCCTGGTTAATAAAATTTCTGCAATTTATTTAGGACTATTACACGCATATATTTAATAAAAATCTGAATCTTTTTTATTCATGCTTGTTAGAACTTTAAAATTGACATGTTGAAAACAATCAAAATTATAAAAATGGCGTATTATTTGATGCAATAAAAAAGACATCTGTGGAGGACATTTTCAAACACACACTAAGATAACTAAAAAAGTTACATTTACCAAAAAAAAAAACTAAAAAAGATATTACAAATATATGTATATTTTTCACACAACCAAGTACACCGGCGGCCAAACGTTGAAATATTTCAAATTTAAGTTGGGCACCGAATTGGGCTGAGATTTTTTAGTGCTAGGCCCAGCGTCAATACACGAGAAATATTGAAAGACCAAAAGTATCCTGTTTTATAGAAGGGTACGGTCGTCATTAAAAAACTCAATCAATACACGTGATGTTTGAATACCCAAAGTATCCTATTTGAGTATTTTCATAAACGTTGGTAATGTTATTGAATGTGTTTATAATTCCTCTCCTATTCCAGAGGGAACCGCCATAATTTATTTCTTCAGCGATCGAAGCAGCAACCAGGTATTTTCTTTCCTTCTCTCTCTTTTCTACTATGATTGCTTCACTTTTTAGTTCCTTCAATTCTTTCTCATAGGCGTTTTTTCCTTTAGTTAATGGATGGGTTTCTGATTTTTTTTTTTTTCAGTTGCGAATTCTGTTAACCATTAGTTATTGGATTGACATTTGCAAATTTTTCTTGATTGGAGGGGTTTTTTAATTGAAATTGATTGGTTTTTTTTCTTCCAAAAGGTCTTTTTTATTTGTCTAAAATCGAATTAAGATTTCTTGCTATTGTGTTGGAAAGCATCTGATGCGGTATTTAAGTAAAACAGAGTTTTGATTTTTTATCTTGGTCTAGTGCATCTATCACCCCGTACTTTGAACTCGTCTAAAATGACTTTCCACCCTGAATTTCAAATGTTTCGGATACCCTGTACTGTTTAAAATGTCCCTCAATGTCACATGTCAGAAAAAATTAGAAAAACTTTGTGCATAATTGAAAGGGTAGCAAGTGACCATTTTGTACAAGTTCAGGCATTAGGCCTTTTATTTTCAGTCTTTAGGAAATTTAACAAAATTATCATCTCAATCGAAATAGGTTTTTTGGTGCCATTCTTCTAGAAAATGGGATGTTGAAATCTTTGACACTTATTGTTTGATATTATTTTACCATTACTATTTTCAACTTCTGTTAGGAACTTGAGTAGATGTACACTGCATTCGGTCCCTGTTTGAGGGTGGAATTGGTTTCAAGAATATTCGTTTGTTAAATCTAACTTGGTAAGGTGCCATGGAGTATATTGTGCTTAATTAGACAGAGATTTCGGGATAAGACAGATTTGACTTGTTTGGTCTTACAAAACTCTTTAATTGGAACTTATCAAACATGTTTATTAACAGCTTCGCTCAAATTTTTTATGGCTAATTGTAGAACATTATTTGCTTAATTTCAGGTATTCAGAATGGATACAATCTCCTATTTTACATCTGTTAAGTATCTCGCTAAAGGGTCAGCGGAATTTAATGAAGACTGGATGATTTTTTAATCAAAAACTGCTGGACAGCCCTTATGTCATTGCCATTTGACAGCATTAGTCAGTGAGTGGATTCTTGTGATTTCGAGAAGCGGGGAGGAGCTTAATTTATGCATTTGGAAGCCGAATGAATGATCAACCTATTTACTGTAAAGCTGTTGCTTAATCTTGGTTTGGTCTTATTGACTACTAAGCCTCCAGAATCTGATATGTTGTGGCATGCTTTCATTTCTTCATCTCACACCTTTAGTTGGCCAGCTTTTACAGGTTATTTCCCTACTCATGTTTTCTAAAAATTTGTAATGTATGTTTTTGGCATAAATACAATACAAATAATTATAATAGTTTTTTACAATTTATATCTTAAAATCTTTTCTTCATTGCAGATAATAGCTATTAACTTGTTATAATTTTTATTCATTCTTAACATTACATCACAATTTGCTTTTTGCAAGGATAAATACTGGTAAGTAAGTAGTAAAAGAATAGAACCAAAGACACGTCTAAACTAAACCATGAAAATTCAAACCAATTGACCAAACATAGAACTTTATTTCTGAATTTGGCATTGACAAAGGAAGCCATTCAGCCCCTTGGATCAGCAAAGCAACTTGTGTCATTTCTGGTCGGAGTTTAGTATTTGTACTCATACATGGAATTGAACCATTCACAAGATTTATCACTCTTTCAGCACATAGTAGTCAAGGGCGCGAGGCGCACTCAAGGTGGAAGATTGAGCCTTGATCCTAGGCGTGCCTAGGTGCATCTTAGGTGAACTCAAGGCACAAGATCAAACCTTGGCGCTAGGCGCAAGATCGCAAGTCGGAGCCTAGGCACATTTGAGGAGCGCCTTTAACTACAATGCAGTTCAGCAGTCTTACATCGAGGAGATAATGGACATTGGTTGGAAAATATTTTTCAACATAGATTAAAAGAAAGAAGCAAAGGTTGGAGCTTTGGGCATGGAAACCAAGTTTGATTTCATTTTTGTTGTTCGTTCTCTTTCTCTCGATGCTTGCCTAGTTGCTTCATATTTTAATTACTTTGATTCTTTCTCTTCTTGTGCAGTGTTGGTAGTTTTTTTTATTAATGTTTTGTTTTTCATCTTAGTTTTTGATTGCCTGCGAAATCTAGGTTGATAGTGTAGTGTTTCATTTAACTTAATTTGCAAATTTGGCTGGTTGGGGAAGCTTTTTTTTCTTTTGAGAAATATGTGGCATTTTTGCCAATTTTGTTGATTGTGGGTTTTTAACTCACAACCCCACACTTCTTGGATTCTCCAAGGGTGGTGGCCACTAGACCATAGCCTATTGGTTGTATTTTTGGAGAGTTTTTGTATTTCTGTTTGCAAACTGATTAGGTTTTTTCCCCGAATTTGCATTTTGATCCAGCCATATGATTTGGTTATCTGTTTCTGGTGTTCCAGATTTGAATTATAGTTCCTTGGTTTCGACTAACTTTCTTCTTAGTTATTGTGTCGGGAAGCATGACAGATTCTGCTATCAATCAGAAGGAGTCCAAGTGGTGGTTTTTAGGCAACTGTTAAAAAATGAAGCAAATTTAGGAACTGAGGCATGGAAGCAAAGTATATTTTCATTTTTTCTTGCAATAGATTGGAGCGGAGTTAGAAGCTGATGCCTGGAAAAGGTTTGATTTCATTTTTAATGTTCATACTCTCTCTTTTCTCTTTGCTTGCTTCCTATTTTTAATCCATTTGATTCTCTTGCTTTTGATTCAGTGCTGGTGGTTTCTATTTTTATTTATATGTGTTTTTTTCAACTACTTATTTCAATTGCATCCAAAATCCAGGTTGATGGTGTTTCATCTGATTATCTTTGTAATTTTGGCTGATTTGAGAGTTTTTTCTAATTTTGCTTTCAAATTGATCATGTGTTTTTTTAAAAAGCTGGTTTTTTTGCGTAGTTGTTTTGTTGGGAAGCATGACTTGCAGATAATGGACTTTGTAAGTTTTGGCTGATTTGAGAGTTTTCTACTTTTGCTTTCAAATTGATCATGTTTTTTTTTTTATCAAAGCTGGTCTTTCTGCTTAGTTGTTTTTTGTTGGGAAGCTTGACTTGCAGATAAGGGACTTAAGGCAAAATAGCTTTGGTACGAAGGAGAATTATGACTTGGATCTGCTATCAATCAGTGGATCCCAATGATGTTTCTTAGATAACTGTCAGAAGCAAAGTTAGGAGCCCAGGAAACGAAATCCAGCTTTTTTTTCATTTATAATGGTAACGATTTGCAAGAGATCGAGGCAAAGTTAGAAGTTGAGGAATGGAAACAAGTTCTGATGTCATTTTTCATTTTTCTTTTTTTCCTTTTCTTTTTTCTCTTTGCATGCCTTGCATTTTTATTCCCTCTGATTCTTTCTCTTCTTATGCAGTGTTGGTGGTTCTTTGTTCGATTAAGATGCCTTGATTTAGTTCTCCTTTCTACTTCGTTTATGTCGGGAAGCATTATGAGCAGATTCGGGAATTTGGATTTTTTCTGAATAACTGCCAGCTACTGTATGTAAATTTTTTGCTTTTGACTTTTTTTTTTTGTTCTTATACTTTTGCTAATTATTATTCTTTTTTTTTTTAATTTGTCACGTAGACTACTATATTATTAGTTAGATTATAATTGTGATTTTGCTTCCTAGAGGGTTTAATATGTTTTAAATGGGCATTGGAAATGAGGTTTAATTGTTATATATTGCTTCCAATAGGTTCAGTTTTTATTTTATACATAAAAATCGAGTTTGTGCCTGTAAGAAACAAATTGCTCTGGCCAATTTAGAGACTGCCGTCTTTGGTGATTGCATGTGTTAGATTTCTCACTCCCACATTGCTAAGTGACTTCATTTTCTTTTTTGACAGAGATAATATGCAAAAAACACATGATTTCACTTTGGTATTTACTTGTTTAAAGTAGTGTAGTTCATGGATTTCGTTTGAGGATTGTGTAATCTGTTACTTTCAGCATTTTTTTTCTAGCTTTCTATTATGGATCTGTGAATTTGGGTTGATCTACTAGTTTGAATTCTGAATTAAATGTGAATGAATTAGTTTTTTTTTTTTAAGAATATAGATTTTCAAAGAGGCTGGATATCAAACACACTGGACCTCTCATCTCCACTTTGAGAAGTGTACAATTGAGTTACACCAATTGACAATGAGATATATTATTTACTTAATTGAAAATTTGAAAATAATTTTCTATTGGTATTTAAATATTAATCCTAAAAGTTACAGATTCGACTCCACATCCGAATGGGGTGGGGATAAGGTTTTCCTTTGTTATTATTGTAAATTCAATAAAGCAAAAAAAAAAAAAAACTATTTTTAGACCATTTTTAATAATTTTATATAAGAGATGCCGTTATTTCTTATCTTGTCTCAGTACCGGATTTGGCTATGAAGTTTGAGTTGCAATAATCGCAGGTTCTTCTGTTGTTACATTATAGTTGCTTACCTGCTCATTGAGATGCTTTTACTTGTTCAATTATTCTTATTGAGCTGCCTCCAATCCAAATGTTACATAAAAATAATTAAATAATTACTTTTCTGTACAAGCGAGTGGATTAATTTAAGTTACAAAGAGAAATTACTGGGAGTTTGTTTGTTTAGTGGAATGTCTATTTCATTAAATGTGAATAAAAATGAATGTAAAAGGGTTACAAATGTAGATTATTTATCTTGAATTCTCATCGGACGGAATAGCTATTCCATGTTAACGTAGGCATTATGGATTCAAGACCATTTTGTAACCTTACCATACGAGCGCTCACTGTTACACTGTGAACTACTCTAAAAGAAGACCTAAAATACAGAAGGTCAAATAGACAGAAAGTCTATAAAACATAATTTGAAGTTAAGTTATGGTGGAAGCTTCAATTGTTGACTTGAACTTGTCAAAAATGGAAGTTGGAAATGTCATTTGCCGCTATCCATCCATCAATAAACACAACAAATTGAATTCTAAAATTAAGACTAGCAGATATGCCGTTTTTGAGATCTCACACATTTGCCTACTGCTGCTGCTGGTTGCTGGTTTCTCTTTTCAAAGCAACCACTGGTACCGAAACTGATATATCTTGTTTAAAATCTATTCAAGATTCACTGGAAGATCCCAATGGTATATTGAGCTCTTCATGGAACTGGAGTGCCTCAATCTGTAGATTTGTAGGGGTAGAATGCTGGAATGATATCGATGGAAAGGTCTTAAATCTCCAACTCTCTAACTTAGGACTCAAAGGTCATTTTCCTTCAGGGATTGAGAATTGCAAGTCAATTACTGGCCTTAACCTTTCTAATAATCACCTTCAAGGACCAATTCCATCTGACATCTCAACAAAGCTCAAATTTCTCACCTTTCTTGATCTTTCTTCCAATGAATTCACCGGTCAAATCCCAGTAGATATTGCCAATTGTTCTTATTTAAGTGTTCTAAATCTTGCCAATAACAGCCTAACTGGTAATATTCCTCAGGAAATTGGTCTTCTCGGTCGAATCAAGACGTTTAATGTGGCTACTAATATGTTGACAGGGCCAGTGCCTGTGTTTGTCAATTCTACAGTTGAAGCTGAAAGCTACGCGAATAATGTTGGGCTCTGTGGGTATCCATTGGAAGAGTGCATCGAGGAAGATCATCCTGGCAAGTTTGATTATTCGTTCAAAAGCGGGTTCGTGATTAGCTATGTGGCCTTTTCGATATCGACAATTGTTGTGTATGCATCCTACTGTGTACCTTGGTTACAAACAGGGAAGAGGAATGACATGATGATCTCAGTTTCGGAATTGGTAATGTTGATGATGAAGACAAAGAAAAACCAACCCAATTTTGATCAATTCAACAGCTTATCCACTCTGGAGTTTATACTGGAAAATGAGGTACTAATTACTCTCCCTCTCCCTGTGCATAAAAAACTCGAAAACAAATTTCAGTACTAATGAGAAACTATGTATAATTTCTCAGATTTCTACTTCAGAGAAGTTTGTTACAAGAATGAGTTTCAAAGATCTTAGTAAAGCAACGGAAAACTTCAACCGAGAATATATTGTTGGATTTGGTGAAACAGGAACAGTCTACAAAGCAACCCTTCCCAACGGTTGGTCTCTTGCAGTCAAGAAATTTTCGAATTCTCAGCATTCTGAAGAGCAGTTCGTAACCGAGTTAAAGATTTTAGGAAAACTGCGACATTACAACATAAATCCACTCATTGGATTCTGCAAAGAGTCCACAAAAAGGCTTTTAGTGTACAACCATGCATCCAATGGAAACCTTTCAGATTGGTTACATTCAGGGGATGACAAAAAGAAGAATGATCTAAGTTGGCCTTTGAGAATGAAAATTGCAGTTGGTTTGGCAAGAGGGTTGGCATGGCTGCATCATTGCTGCGATTTCCGTGTTGCGCATCTTAATGTAAGCTCCAAGTGTATCTTACTTGATCAGAGTTTCGAGCCAAAGTTGTCCAACTTTGGAATGGCAACACTTGTGCATCTGAACGAGGTCAATAGTTCAAGCAGGGGTTTTGTGTTGGATATGGAATTTTGGGAACAATGTTTTGTTAAAGAAGATGTGTTCGGGTTTGGGGGGGTTCTGCTGGAGTTGATCACAGGGAAGAAGGTTACCTCATTGGACATGGCAGGTGACATGGATGAGCTTTTGAAAGGAGAAGGACACAAGGATGAGATCATTGAGTGCAGCCAAATTGCATATAAATGTTTGCAGCCCTTTCCAGAGCAAAGGCCAACTATGTTTGATGTTTACACAAGAATTAGCATTATTAAAGATAGATTTGGTTATTAATACATTCAGTTAACAGTGAACTGGTATTTAGTCCAATGTGTAATCAAATTGTGTTGAATTACTGTTCGAATTTTTCAAAACCAAAACCCAATACAAATAAGAAGAGATAGAAATGGGGATTTTCTCTGCATATTCACGTTTGATGCTATTAATTACTGCAACTGAACCGGATATTGACTGTTTATGATCGAGGTAGATTTGCTGCAGCAAGATCGATCATAATTCCAGGAAAAGGGGATGATTTCCAGGCAGAGGTTATGAGTTGCAGGAGGCTCTTAGTTGGATCAAAGATCAACAATTCAATAATATTGTGCAATAAATGGATGCCTTGAACGTTGTTACGGCTCCACTTTATGAGTTGCCTTGAGTGGCATTAGAATGCATTGAGTCCATTCCCGAGCAAAGACCAACAACGGACCAAGTCAAAGTGGTTGCACAGAAATATGGAATAGTTGATGATTCTGAGTTAGTGATGCTGCCTGAGACTTCTTCCGCAGTCAAAATTGGTGAGATTGATTGAACTACATGGAAGCCTAAGGGAATAAAACGCGGCGTATAAGACATAAATTTGATTTTTATATGTATTCATTTTAGACACACTTTTCATGTTATTTTAAATTAATGAGGTTACTGTTTGTTGTTATATTAACTATTACCACTTTGATTAATATCATGGTAAACTGTTTTCCAAGTGAATTCAGGACAGCTCAGATATTGTATATTTAAATAAAAAGTATGAGAGCAAGAGAAGAATTTTTAGTCTCGTATCAAAGAATTTTGAAGATTCTAGAGAACTTTTTGAGAGGATAATTGTACTTAATATTTAGGAGGTTTCAATGTTTCATTATTGCGTTTGAAATTTCAATGTGAATAATACAAAGATGTGTCACATTCTACTTTTTTTGAGATGTGATTGACGGCTTTGAAAATAAATGTGGGACCAGATAAAATTATAGATATCACAAGATGTCAAGATAGTGATACTATTACACCCAATTTCACAAGATCTTGAATAGTCTTTGTAAAAATTGAAAGTTCATCATTCGGATCATATCTACATATATATAATCGAGATAAAGTTTCAATGGACGAGAATCACGAGATAGAGAACCGGGCAAACAAAAACAAACAAACAAAATTACATCCCATTATATACAATAAAAAGTTGCATCCCATTATTAAGATACCAATTTATTTATTCTCCAAGAATTTTTATTGATAAAAGCAACACAATTATTGACAGATAAGTGCCGCTGTTGTGCTAAGAAGCAGAGGAGCATTCAAAGCTAGAAGCAAAGTCAGTCATGGGCAATAGCAACAACTTGTTTGCCAACATTTCTCCCACTAAACAGCCCAACGAGAGCAGCCGGACCACTCTCTAATCCTTCAGCTATGTCTTCCACGTAATTGATCTTTCCTTGTCTAATAAACGGCACTACAAACTCCAAGAACTTTGAATACTGGTTAAAGTAATCAAAAGACACAAATCCCTCAATTCGAATTCTCTTGTAAACAATGCTCATTAAGTTGCATATCCCTTCTGGCTGCTGCAGATTGTACTGAGATATCATACCACAGGCAGCGATTCGGCCCCGAGTCCTCATGTTTGCAATTACTGCATCAAGCATTTTGCCTCCTACATTTTCAAAATATATGTCTATACCGTCTGGG
>CAOJBI010565388.1:0-10399 GCA_948277035.1 Euphorbia corollata
ACCTATTTCGAAGACACAACCAAATAAACGCCTTAACTCGCTCAGGCCCATTCCAATTCCAAGCATTCTTACCCACGATTTCAGAAACAATGCCGCCTTCATCGTCAAGCTGTTGATAAGCGGAATTGACAGAGAAATTCCCAGAAGAGGTCCCGTTCCAGTAGCAAATATCCTCGTTATTACCGTTGGTAGTAACACAGCAAGCTGCAATTTGGAAAAGGCAAGTCACAGGAAGCAAATCTTCAAACTTACCCCAGTCCCAACTTCCATCGCTCCTTATCAAATCCGCCACCTTAACACTCATATCACTTTCCGCAATCGGGCTGAAAGCTAGAAGATGAAGCGGACCCGAATCTCCAAGCCAAGCATCAGCCCAAAATCTGATTCTATCACCTTTTGCCACACTCCATTGAACCCCCATAAGCACATCCTCCTTAGCACCAACAAGCGCTCTCCAAAGCTTCGAAACTTGTTGACCTGATTTAATACTAGCTGCCGAGAAATACTCACAACGATATTTGTCAAGAACCACCCTTGCCCAAAACGAATCTTTTTTGGCAATTAAAGAGAAACCCAACTTCATTAGAAAAGCAGAATTCATCAGTCTAGGTTTTTTAATACCCAAACCACCTTCATACAAAGGCTTACAAACCTCATTCCAGTCTACTAAATGAATCTTCCTAGCATCACCTGTACTCCCCCACACAAACCCCCTAACAATACTCTCAATTCTACTACAAACCATCTCAGGAATTCTAGAAGATTGCATCGAATAATAGGGGATAGAACACAAAACTGATTTGACTAGAATTAACCTGCCGGCTAAAGAAAGAGACCTAGCATTATAATCATTCAACCGAGACTCGATTTTGGCAATAAGAGCATCATAATTACGCTTATTAGATCTACCTTCTGAAAAAGAAACTCCCAGATACGTTCCTAAAGACTTCTCTACTTTGAAACCCAGACACTCAGCAATATCATTTCCTACAATTCTATGAGTATTAGCTGAAAAAATAATGCTAGATTTAGCATCACTCACCTTCCCACCAGAGAACGCACAGAAGTAATTGAGAGCATTTCTGACCACATGAGCTTGGTTCAAACTCGCTTCTGCAAACAGCAACAAGTCATCTGCAAACATTAAATGGGTTATAGGGGGACCCATACGGCTAAGAGAAATAGGTTTCCACGAATTTTGCAAGACAGCCCTATTTATCCCATGCGCCAGTCTCTCCATACATAAGACGAAAATGTACGGGGACATTGGATCCCCTTGCCTAATTCCTCTGGAAGGTCGAAAAGTGTCTGTACCTTGCCCATTCCAAAGAACTTGCATGCTACACCCCGTAATACAACCCATAATCGTCTTACGAAGCTTATCCGGAATCCCAATGTCAACAAGAGTGTCATCAACGAAATCCCAACTCAAACGATCATATGCTTTTTCCAGATCAATTTTCATAGCCATCCAATTTTTTCTGCCCTTTTTAACTTTCATCGAGTGCATAACTTCCTGCGCAATAATGATATTATCCGTGATATGTCTCCCAGGAACAAAGCTAGATTGGTTGGGAAGAATAAGATGAGACATAATATCTTTCAACCTATTGGCAATGACCTTCGTAATAACTTTATAAATCACAGTGCACAAGCTTATAGGACGAAAATCAGTAAAAGACTGAGGGTTATCTTTTTTAGGAATCATAACAATCAAAGTCCGATTAATCCATTCATCAACCATCTCCCCTTCAAAAATTCTACGAACATAGCAACACAAAGAAGAACCAATATCATTCCAAAAAGTTTGAAAAAAACCTGCTTGAAACCCGTCATGCCTAGGGGCTTTCCAAGGATGCATTTGAAACAAAGCCACTTTAACTTCCTTGTCAGACACTTCCAGATTCAGCTTGTCAAAAAATTCCACACTAAGAGAAGGAAACCAGCCACCAAAGTGCTTACCATCGGACTCCAATCCTGCAATAGAATTATCATGATCTTTATCCGCCAAATAAAGTTTTTTGTAAAAATTTATTGCTGCCCTCTTTAGCTCATTTTCATCCGAGGACCACCCACTTTCAAGCACCAGCCCAGTAATCCTGTTCTTTCTACGACGAGAATTAACTGAATTGTGAAAAAAACTTGTATTCTTGTCGCCAAAAAGCATCCAATCTTTCCTCATCTTCTGGTGCCAGTAGTTTTCTTCTTCAAGAAGCACCATTTCATACTCCTCAATCAAATTTTTCTCCAACTCAGCTAAACCAATTGACCATCTAGTCTCCAAAGCCCGCTGCGCTCCTGCAATTCGGTTCTCAAGCTTTTGCTTCTTATAAAAAATATTACCGAAAACATTGTGATTCCAATCCTTTAGATCCGTAGCAGCTGTTTGAAGATTGTCACTAATCGGATTATTACTATCCCATTTACTCAGAGCCACCTCCTTCACTTCATCTTTCTCTAACCAACATCGAAGAAATCTGAAAGGTTTCGCACCACCCCTCCCAACACTCACGCCAATAGAAATCAACAAAGGACAATGATTCGAACCAACCCTGGGGAGATGTCTGACAGTAGTATTCGGATAATTCTGAACCCAACTAGTATTGCCAATAGCTCGATCAAGTCTCTCCAACAGCAGGCCTCTCCTCCAAGTGAAGTTCGAGCCATAATAACCCAAGTCCATCAAACCGTTGGCATTGACTACATTAGCAAAACCCTTGCAAACCCGAGAGCGAAGACCTCTTCCTCCTTTATGCTCCGAATCATCCAAAAGAGCGTTAAAATCCCCTGCAATCAACCAATTATCCTGCATAGACTGCGCAATTCTATTCAGATTAGCCCATAACCCCATCCTTCTATCATAGTGCAGACTCGCATAGATGGCAGTGAAACTTCCTACCATAGTGTCCCCCTTCTGAATCTGCATATGAATGAATTGAGCATTATTTTCGATAATCGTAACTGAGACCGAATTGTTCCACAGCACCCATATTCCTCCAGAAAACCCGACAGCTTCAACACGATGAGAGTTATCATATCTCAACTTACTAATCACCCGATTCGCATTCCCCCCACTAACTCTCGGCTCTACTAAGACCACAATCATCGGCTTATATTTATTCAAAAGTTCCTTCAAGATGCAAGCCGAACTAACCGCACCTTGAATGTTCCAAATAAAAATTTGTAAATCCATTAAAAAAGATAAAGGGCACAACACAAAAACCATAAAAACAAGAAACTCCTTAACTGAAATCCTTCTCCATCTGACCCCCATCCTGCTCCGATTCATTTTCCTCTAAATCGACCATAGGATTAACCATTGCAACTTCAGCATTTCTGTCCATCTCCATATCAGGAATAGCCAATTCCACAATTTTCCTTGTTAATTTAGGTGTTCTCCCTTGTTTAGTTATCACTACTCCTAACTTGCCTTTGCGTTTCTTATCAGGACCTTTCTTGTTATTGGGGCTGCTGCCAAATAAGACCTCAGAATTCTCTTTATCCCTAGTGATTGACAAATTTCCAATGGAAGGAAGATTTGCAACAGAATGAGCTTTTGGGTTCAACCCATACAAATTTCCAACACTTTCATTAATCGGAACCCTCCCATTGACACCCAACATATCACCTGCAGAGATGCTTTGCATAGCACTTGGAGTAGCACCACTCTCAACAGTCATCACATTCGCTTGATTTGTTATTTCTTGCATAGCTTTGCGCCTATTATTATCCTCAAAATTTCGTGCCATATCATCCTTTCTCCCTTTCACTGGAGCTCCCATTTCCATCGGCTCTTTACTATTATCTCCCTTAGTTAATTCACAGTCCCTCAATGGACCATCGAAATCAGCCGTAGTTGGATTATCAAGATCATCATACAACACTTTAAATCTGGAGCCCTCCTTATCAGCCTTATCTACACGAGTGTAACTAGTTCCCGGATTAAAACTCTTCCCATTCCTGACTGAATCCACCTGTTTTTTCCTTCCTCTTCTCGGTGCCTGCATCCACGGGCCATACGCTCCTTGTGCATCCCCATTCTCATTTGCATTATTCGCCAACCCCTCCTCCTTATCAACACTTTCAACATCATTCTGTTTTACCAACAAACAGTTTTCTCTAACATGGCCAAAGCACCCGTAATTGAAACATATACTGGGAAGGCTCTCATATTCAATATTCTGAATTCGCCCTTCAACCTCAATTTTTGAAATCAGAGGTTTCTTCAGATTAATCTTCACTGCAATCCTAGCATACCTTCCTCTCGTACTCGACTCCGTATTTTTATCCATTTTCATCACTTCCCCAACAACTCCTCCAATAGCCTTTAGCACACTAGGAACATAGAATTGAATAGGTAACCCTGGCAAACGAATCCACACCACAGTGGAGCTAATCTCAGATTTTAGAGGATTGAAATCCGAGTCCCATGATTGTACTGATAAATAGCAGCCAAAAATTGTCCATGGACCTTTTAGCAAAGCACGGTCATAATCTGTTTCGTTCCCAAATCTAATCATGAAAAAGTTAGATCCCACATCCACCATCGACAACACTCCCGATGGCCTCCATAATTTGATAATTTGAGCGTAGAGAGCCCTGTACCCAATACTCTTTCCCATCAATTTCACGAATACCGTTCTTTTCATGTTGTCCGCTAATAAGCCATGAACCCTTTCAGAGAAAGAGATAGCAGTTAGATCTCCACTCGGGTGAATACAAACATCATCATCTAGCAAGGAAAAATCATTATCATTCTCTGCCATAGTCCCCCCGTCCTTCGTATTAAGCAGAGTATCCTTGAAAGATTTCCATACTTGAGCAGGCGTACTACCTAAAACCTTGGAAACTGCCGACACAGCGCCTTCCTCTTCCATCAGATCTTGCCTATGCACCCTCAGATCCGGCGGTTCCTCCCCCCCGTCTGGCCATGGTGACCTCTCTTTGTGATCTGCGTTGCCGCCAACTCTGGGGATCAGATTTACCCTCTCTGCACTCATGTTTACTGTAGCTCGCAAAATCGCCTTTTACTGTAGCTCTCACTGATGCTTCTCTTTTTTACACCGAAATTGTTAATGGTGCGTATATCATTATTTGGAGTTTAATTACCCTTAAAACTCACATTTACTTCAAATATTTAATTCCGTAAATTTTATATTGGAATATTTCCTGGTTCTTCTTGCCATGAGGCCAAATCCATATGGCCAAATTTTATCTGCAAATCCGACTCAGGCCGACCTATTGACTGAGCCCTCTTGTTCTTTTTTACCGAACAAAATTCATTTTCAATAAAAAGCATAGGAGCAAAATAAAGTTCAAGGTCGACAAAGAACATGTTCAAGCCCCGTAATCATCGAAGAACCATCTACTATAACAAGAAAAAAAAAGTGATAATTACAAATAAAACAAATACTAACAATTTAATGAACTTAATTATATCTGCAGTTAGCCTATATATATTAGTTTCTAGTTATATATTAGTTTCTAGTTTCTACTTATCGATCCAAATGTATCAAATAATTGTTTGGGAAATCACGAAATTAATTAGTAAAAGTAGTAATACTAATGTGAATATTTGTACTTTGTAATTTTCTTTATATTAATTAAATCTTTTAATTTGTTTCAAGTTTTAACACAGTGGCAGTGATTTTATGAGCCGTGTACAGCTAGTTGTTTCCAGTTCTAAATACCGGACATGCAGGTGAAGTGGTTGGTATTTTCCTTTTTTTTTTTAATTAAACTAGGATTAGAAATTATAACGGGACGATGAGCTTTAACGGATAATTAAACCTCAATAGCATAATGAGATGACGAATTCATAAATTCTAACGAAATTAACAAAGTTAGTTTCAATTACTTAGTAACCTTTTCATCAAACAATTGGTTTTATGTAAATACTTGTCTAGTTACGGCCATTTGTTTCCTCAGTTATAAACCTGTTCATTCCGGGTACTGGTCAAGCCCAGTCCAAGCCCGTATTTATAAGTCATGTTTGGACATTCATTTTTCAATAGACTTGGTCCGAGCCTAAACTTGAAATTTTATAAGTCAGGTTTAGTTTTCTGTAATACCCAAATTCAGTCCGAACCTGTCCAGATGAATAATTATTTTCTATAATATAAATTTATATACTATATGTAATATTATTTTGGATTTTTATATTTTAACATATTTAACTTTTAAAATTTAAATAGAATAATCCGTACTATATTTTAAATAATTCAATTAGATAATACAATTATATGTATAATATATATATACGCAATTACATAAAAAAAATTTCCATATATATCTAGTTCATAAAAAAATTAAAAGAAAATTTAGTATGAGCCATGTCATGGCCGGGTTTGGAAATGACCTATTAAACCCAGCCCAACCCAGCCCGAGTACGAAGTTTTAAAGTGTGAGATGGGCTGACTGGTTTTGAGTTGATATTTTTAATTAAAAGCCGACTCAAACCTCCCAAGCTCGCCCGACAGACAGGTCTACTGAGTTCACATACATCAATCATATATATGTACATTGATAAATTCATTTTCTAATATTTTAGCTTTTAAAAAATATATAAGCAAAATAAAAATTCAAAAATTATTGGTTTGACACGTGTCACATTATGATTGGTTTGATTTTTTCTATCTCCAATTAGAATGTGACACGTGACACTGAGAGGGTTAACGAGTGCACTTTTATCAAGTTTAGGGGTCTGGTAAAAACTTTTCAAAATTGAGGTGGACAAGTGATGGAATGTGTCAAGGGGTTAAGTATGCATTAAGTCTTTCACATATATCAGCTTCTTCCCCCATAAATGCCAAATCCTTCTGAACTACATTTTCTTCAGCCTTAGCATTACAATTAAGAAATCTGAATTCATGCACATGATTTTTTTTTTTTAATTTGTCTCATTATAACAACAAAGAAAAAAGCTCAATCACCCCATTTAATTGTGGACTCGAACCTATGATCTATAGATCACAGTCTCATATCTTAACCACTAAAATAAAACATTTTTCGCATAATTAATTACTTTTCTACTATATTTAGATTAAGTAATAAGTCTAAATTTCTGTTCTCTCCACAAATTAAGATAGAGAGATGCGCTCCTCCCTCTCTCTTGTTTTCCTGCCGTCTTCCGATGGTTGCCCCGCCGGATTCTCACCTGCCTTGTCCCCTTATTAAAATCTTTTTTATTCCCACTCATTCTCTCACCCCCCACTTTCTATTTTAATTCCTTTTCACCCATCCCATGCAACGTCTCTCTGCATGGGTTTCTTATTATTCTAGCTTACATTTTCTTATTGCCCATCACCTGTCCAGCTAATTATTCTTTCTGTCCCTCCCCTTCCCTCTTTCCGATCCGATCTCTGTCTTCTCCGGCCATCGGTTTTCTCGGTTTCTTTCGAGTTCTCTTGGCTGCTTGTTCTTTCTCTCTTCCTGATTTTTGGTTTCCTTCTCTTCTTTTTTCCGAGATGTCTGCTGCTGAATTTGTTGCGTCCCTTTTCGTGGAACAATGTTCGAGCCATCCGCTCTCTCGAAAGGACAATCCCCCTAAGCACTCTTATGCTGCTGCCGTCACTCTCAATAACGGGGATGATAACTTATTGATTAAGGACCCTTTTAAACCCTCAGTTGCGCAGGCACATGCCCATTCTAATGGTGGTAATTGCTCCCACGGTCTAATTTCTGATGTCGGCAGTGGTTATAAGGCAGTTCGCATCCCCCAGCAACTCTATGAAGATCGAATCCATGCCTGCCGTTTCTCCATTATTGGACGGGTTATCCTTGCTAAAGGTGAGTCACCGAGAAAACATGTTGATTTGAAAAACAAGCTGAATTCGATATGGGGCCGAAGTTTGGATTGGAAGCTGATTTCGTTAGGTCGCGGCTTTTACCACATTGCCATGCCTTCTGCTGAAGCTGTCCAACAGGTTTGGAACAAAGGTAATCTCAACTTATCTCCCGGCATTATGCGCTTTTTCCCATGGACTCCTGGCTTTGATCCGAATAGCCATAAACAAACCAACTGCCAAGTTTGGATTCGGTTAATAGGCTTGCCATGGGAATTTTGGGATCGTGACATTTTATCGAATATTGCCAGCGGTATTGGCATACCCTTAAGACTTGATAAAAACACAATTGATGGGGAATTAGGGCACTACGCTAGGATTCTTGTGGATCTTGATCTTCAAAAGCCTTTAAAGGACCAAATCCGGGTGGACACGAATAATGATAAGTTCTGGATTACAGTTGAATATGAAAACCCTCCTCCCTTATGCTCTTCATGTACTTCTATCGGTCATGTGGCTGCCGATTGTAGGAGAAACAAAGCTTCTAGCAGGCGTATGGAAGATTTGCGAAAGAGTTACACTCAAGGAAAAGCCCCTGCTTCTGATTTGGCTAATCGAAATGTGGTTAATTCTCCTGAGTTTTATATGCTAAACTCTAATCCTGAGATGGATAATGCGGATAAAGCTAAGCAGATTATGTCTCACAACCAGGTTATCGACATTCCCAATTCGAATGCTATTGAGAATGGGAAACAAATTGATCCGAGCTATTCGGAGGAGGGTAGGGGTATGTCAGATCTGCAGAAGGAGTCGAGTAATTTGGCGACTGTGCATGATCCCCCACGAATTGGGATTGCTAATAAGGATAATGAGCCTAGTCTTGTGGTCGACTTACATGGTTATAATACTGATTCAAACTCAGGTGCTATTCCTCAGTCTTGGGCGGATCAATGTGCGAATGAAAATGTCCAGGTGGATAACTTGGATTTATCGGATGATGGATCTCCTTCAATCAACCCGGATTTGCTTGCTCTTGTATATTCGAAGAGGAGCACCATAACTATCAGAAATAAATCAGATGAATCGTCTAGTAAGGAAGGAGAATGGCAAACTGTCGCTAAGAAACCCGGATTCCGGCAAAGAACTCTTATCTCTTCTCGCTCCAGTGGGAGCAAGCTGCCTCTAACCCTCAATCAATGATAGTTCTCTACTGGAACTGCCGGGGAATTTCCAATTCCCAAACTCAAAACTACCTTTCTTCTATGATTGCTATTTATAAACCTTGTTTTCTTTGTATTGCTGAACCGAAAGTCGAGTTTTCTAAAGTTGACATAGCTTTTTGGCGTCGTATTGGTTTTTCCTTGCTGTTTGAGAACCTTAAACCCCTCCCTTCTTTATGGGTTTTGCGCTCTGATTCTTTATGCTCTGGTTTCACTCTTATTAGCGTTTCTGATCAATTAATCTCTTTTCAGTTGGTCGAGGATGGCATTTCCACTAGCATGGGAGTTGTCTATGGTAGCGTCGCTGCTAATGAGCGGCTTAGTCTTTTTGATGAGATCCGCCATCTTAGCTCGCTGCATGCTGGTAATTGGAGTTTCATTGGGGATTTCAATGCCGTGGTTGGGGCTCATGAAAAAACGGGGCTGCAGCCTTCCGCTAGTTCTTGTAGAGATTTCAGAAACTGTATCTCTGATGCTAATTTGAATGAAGTTCATACTATTGGTCCTACTTTCACCTGGTGCAATAATCGTCTTGGTTCTGCCCGGGTTTGTTCTCGTCTTGACCGCGCTTTAAGCAATTCTAATTTTGTCGAAGCTTGGAATTCTATTCATTGTCTGGTTCTTGGCGCGCATCACTCGGACCATAATCCCATCTTGTTCACCTTTGCGAATGGTTCGAAAAGAATTCCGAGATTCCGCTTTCAATCCATGTGGATTCAGCATGAGGGTCTTAGACAGTTGATTGCTAACCATTGGAATGGTATTTTTCCCACTCTTGCTCCTGCTCAGCTTATTGGCTTGAAGCTTCGCACCTTGAGACCTATTCTTCGGACTTGGAATCGTGAGATCTTTGGTAACTTGGATACTAATATTAAAATCAGCAGTGACCGCCTCTTGCATATTCAAGAGGAGATTGCGGCTTCGGGTCTCACGGATGAATTAAGCTCGGTGCAATTCCAAGCTCACTCTCAGCTTGACTCCCACCTTCATCAAAAGGAGATTTTCTTGAGGGAGAAGAGCGGAATTAGATGGCTGAAAGATGGTGACCGTAACAGCAAATTTTTCCACAGAATGGCCAACGGTAAAAGGTCCTCTTCGGCTATTAATGCCTTGATGATTAACGGGATTCTTTCGACTGATAAACTTGCTATTAACGATCACATTTTAGATTATTATTCAGGTCTCTTCAAGAATGATATGGCTGCCCCGATGGACTTGAGCACGGTCCATGATATTATTCCCAGCTTGGTGACGGAAGAGGATAATGATTTCCTGACTCGGCAGCCTTCTAATGAGGAGATAAAAAATTCGGTCTCCGACATGGACCCCCAAAGCGCGCCTGGTCCGGACGGGTTTACGGGTATTTTTTTCCAAACCTTTTGGGATATTGTTGGT
>CAOJBI010566977.1:0-11304 GCA_948277035.1 Euphorbia corollata
ATTGCTCATATTTCTTCTACTCACAAAGGGTCATTCTAAGTGTTACAATTATTGCAAAATATACTCTTTCCACAAATCTGATAAATAGCAAAATCTCTCATTATGTTCATAATAGTTGATGAACTGTTTATACAAATCTCATTTATTGATACAAATTTTCATGCTTAAATACACTTGCTATTTTCAACGGATACAATTGATATGTCTAGCTGTAAGCAAAAACACAGAATACAAATGAAAAAATTAATGTACAAATAGACAACAAAAACAAAAGCTCTCATCTTCTTTGGAAATTGAAGGATCTAATGGCAACAGCAAATATAAATGCAAAGAGGATACAAAATCCAAACACCATAACCGCAACAACTCCAATAAAATCATGTTTGAACCCATAATATTCCTTCACAAATTCTTCTATCATCTCCCCACTTTCAAGTCTATCCTTCATGTCTCCAAATTGCGTTGCAATAAGTCCGTACAATGTCCAAGAAATCGGGCATGCCCAGTAGTACCATCGCCACCAAAGCGGAATCCTCTGTTACACACAGAAAACATCATTAGTCCCTTACATAACACGTAACAAAATTTCGGAAGTAAAGAACATAACACTTACAGTTCTGGGGACAATGAAGCCCGAAAAGAGGTTCCAAATCCCATAAAATGCTGCTGCAGCTATGGTCGCTATGTGGTGATTAGGCGTAATCGCGACAGTCATCATTCCGTAAAAGGTGAAGTACAACAATGTGAAGTACATGAAGAACAGATACCAAAAGAACTTGGCAACGGTCCACTCGAACGAAATCATCGAGTATGTTATGATGCTGTACACCAAGGCTTGCGAGAATACATATGGAACCTCAACCAACACCTATAAAATGGTACAACAACTTTGTTAATCACGGGATTTCATAAAAATAAACCACGGCAATCCTCGTGAAGATCGTTCGTTACCTGGGCATATGCATAGGGCATCGCTGAGTACATTCCAGCGGCTCTTTCTCTATAGAAGACGGTTCTTTCGACAGAAACAACTGGCTGAACTGATGCTGCGTTTTGCACACCGAGAAACAGAACCGCGGCATACATTGATCCAGCCGAATTAAAGATATCTTGTCGCTGTAACCTGCATTGAACAAAACCGCAATATAGTGAGAAGGCTGAAAGCTGACTTTTTTGTAAAATTTTGTCCAGCTGTTTTAGCACTTACTTTTTCGAGCCTAGATCCCAGAAGATTGTCCCGAACATCACTGCTATAACTGTTGTGAACAAAAATCTTACAGCGGTATAGGGTGGATTTCGCCAGTATGATAACCGTTGCTTCCATAAACAAGCTCTACATTGGGTGAAAAATGACTGCGAGTATTTTCTCGAGAAATAGAGGTCTCTGGAACCTGGAGCAGGTGTTTTTAGCTCGTTTATCAGAGCTTTGTTTCTCCTGAAACATACGCATATCAGTATCAACACGTTAAGACTAATCTTCCGTACCTAGAAGATTTATCAGTGTAAATGTCAAAAAAAAAAAAAAAAAACCTGTAGAGGTCTGAATGCTTGTAAACGACAGCAAAGTCAACATCCAAAGTTGTTTCTTGTGCAGAACTTGTGACTTCTAGCATCCAAGTTGCAGGGTTATAACCGTCTTTTATTTTACTGACCCCTTCAATTCCCTTCAAAAAACAAAGAGGTAATCGAATCAGAAGAATGTATATAACAAGATTTTCAAATGAATCTGATATGGATAATTTCAGTTTCTGCAATGATACCTCAAAGTAATTTATTAGATGACACGAATGGCGACCCAATGGGCCGACATAAATCTCCTCTCCTCCTCTCTTCATCAGGAAAAGCTGCAAAATTATCATAAAAACACACATGAGAATGTTGTCTGAAGATATGAAATGCAAGAAGAAAGAAGTAAATATAACGATTTCTTACCTCATCAAAAGCTTCAAAGATGTCGATACTCGGCTGATGAATTGTGCAAACAACAGTTCTTCCTGTATCCACAGTGTTCCGAACCGCTCTCATAACAATTGCAGCAGCTCTAGCATCAAGTCCAGATGTCGGCTCATCCATAAATATAATTGAAGGGTTTGCTACAAGTTCAACTGCTATGGTCAATCTCTTTCGTTGTTCGGTAGAAAGACCATTAACTCCTGGCAAACCAACCAATGCTCCTCGAATCGGATCCAGCTCCACAAGCTCCATTACTTCATCAACAAACATCTACCAGAAAAAATCAAATTTTCAACTTAGCACGTTTATCCTTTTTTACGAGTTGTATTCACAATCAGAAGCTTACCTTTCTAGTATTAGAGTCGACTTCAGGGGGCAGACGAAGCCATGCTGAGTAGACTAACGATTCATAGACCGTAACATAGGGAGAGTGAATATCATTTTGTTCACAGTAACCTGAGATTCTAGCAAAGGTTTCTTGATTCTTTGGATACCCGGAAATCGTAATGGTCCCCTCAATATAACCGCCGGTTTTTCTTCCAGCTAGGACATCCATCAAAGTTGTTTTGCCTGCGCCACTAACGCCCATTAAAGCCGTAAGAACGCCTGGCCTGAAAGCGCCGCTCACACCCTTCAGAAGTACCAGTTTATCATCATCCACTCCTCGAGCTTTCATTTCGGGTGGCATGTCAACTGAGTATATAACATCATCAAAGGCAATGGAATGTGGCTCAAAAGGAAGAACCATTCCTTTCTTCCTGTTATTGCTCGCCTCTACGATTTCTCCTTCATTTTCGCCAACTGATTCTTTGTTTTGAGAATCTTCGGATATAATAGCCTGGGGCTTCTCAAAAGCTGCAAATTTATCAAACAAGGACATTCTTTCATTTACCGAACCACGAAACTAAGACAATCCATTTGTTAATGACACTTACGGCTGAGATAAGTCAGAGCTAAAGCATAGAAGAAGTTGAATAGGAACATGAATCCGACCATAGCGGCTAGCCCAATCCAATACCAATATGCTTTTGTGAAGAAACCTCTACTCTTCAACACTTGGACTCCTAGTGTTTCATTTGAGCCAGCAGGAATCTGCGCATTTTTTCAAGTAAAATCAGACACTGCTCGGTCGTTGACATACCCAAACATAAGAATAAATGTTCGGAATGGTTCTGATACTTACATGATTCCATTTATCTCCAAGAAACTCATTAACTACGATTGCATTTTGTCCGTACATCAACGGTGAAATCCAGTATCCCCAAATCCACCATTTCTTTATATTCTCTGAAGAGTTTAACAGTCAAAAACCATAAATGACTTGATCAAGATAAGTAAGCAGAATAGAACTAATGAAAGAAATATTTTTTTTCACTTTTATACCTCTAGATAAGACGAAGCCACCCAGTGCGAAAAGAGTAACTAGTGAAAATGCTCCGAATGTGTTAGCCACAATCATGTTCCTTCCAACTGCTGCAAGAAACCGAAAAAGAGCGTTTGCCATTTGGTTTACAAATAACAGCAGAAGATACTGCTTCAAGAACCTGCGAATTTCGGTAAACAATATCAGAAAAACTCACATTTCCAATGATTCTGATGAAAAGTACATAATTTTTGTAAGAGATTTTGTTATTATACCTTGAAATACTAGGATCATATCCAATGACAAAATAAGTGAGGAAGGTCCAAACACCGACTTCGACAAACGACATTGGAATTTTAAGAATCCAGGAAGGAAGAGAGTAAGCCCATGCCGGGAAGAATTGAAGGTCCCTTTGCTTGTAAAACACAGGAAGTTTCGCAACAGTCATAGTTAGCTCTGCCATACCATTGAACATCACCACAACTAGACCGACGAATAAAGCACCTATATAAATTCCTCCATCTACTACAGTTTCCCGGGGCATCTCGGTCCTCAAGAACAGGGTCATTGAAATGAAGGCCATGACTGTCAACTGAACAAGCTTGAAGATGTAGACAAATGAGTTTCTCTTCATAAGCAAGAAGTCTCTAGAGATGCAAGCTTTAAGTAGCTCTGTCTTCTTAACTCCGTACTTTTCGGTTGCCAAAGCGGCTGGGTGGCTCTTGCTCTTGTCAAATGGAACTGAAAGCTCTTCCTCGATCTGTCTCCCCACATCATATGACTGAAATGCCTCGGAAAATTCTTGCACAGTCACAAAATTATACGGCTGATCTTTTCGCATCCAATACTGCTTTTGATCTTTCTTTGAAGTCACCTGCAACAATAAATTTGGGTTAGGACCTATGCATGCGGTATTGCTGTCCCGAAAAGCTTCACTCACAAACTTTCAATATAATAACATATTTTGGCAATGGATAAAAGATTGACACTTAACGGTATTAGTTTCTACATGCAAAAACTGTTATCACAGGGAAAGCTTGAAAATGGAGCTTTTCGGGATAGTAGCCTAGGAAAGCAATCACAAACTGGCTCTTAAAACATTGTGGAAAGAGTTTATTACCTCTTGTAAGAAGTCAGCCACACCTTTCCTTTGTGGACACTGGAAGCCCATATGTTGGAAAAAGCCGAGTACTCTTTCTCGAGGGCCTTGGTACACGATCTGACCGTCAGATAACAGGATGATGTCATCAAAGAGATCATAAGTCTCGGGAGCTGGCTGGAGAAGCGAGATGACAGCGGTTCGGTTCAGAATATGAATTGCTTGCCTCAGTGAGTTTACAATTTGGTAAGTTGTTGAACTGTCCAAACCAGTTGATATCTCGTCCATAAATAGTACTCTTGCCGGTCCAACCAGCATTTCACCTGTTGTAACACGCTTTCTTTGTCCTCCTGAAATACCTCTTATCATTTGATTTCCAACCAAAGTATCAGCACATACATCCAGTCCTAAAACCTGCAAATTCAGGACCAAACAACATTAGACATCATATTTTCAGGGCCGAAAAAATCGTTTATTTATGGTCTATGTATAACATGAGAAAAATAACCTTTAAAATGTAGTCTGTGACCACACTTGCCTCCTGGCCTTCAGTTGCTGCAGCCTGTCATACAAACAAAATTAGCCTTCTCGATATTCTCCTTAATCAGTTTTCGATCCAATTGTAAGAAGAAACATTGACTTTACCTTCATGAAAACATCAAGATCAGGATCAGGCTTAATATTCGCTGCTTTCTCTCTTCTAGACAACTCTGCTAACAAATCTGCAAATAACAAAACCATTAGTTCAAGGACGTCACGAAAATGTTAAAAACGAAAAATTTCAGTCAATGATCTAACCATGTTGAGTTCCAACACCCTGACACCTGGCAGAAAAGGCCAAAGTTTCTCTTACAGTCATTTCACCCAAATGAACATCATTCTGACTTATATAAGCAGCTGTTCTTTGTGGTATGAACTCATTCATCTCATGTCCATTGTAAGTCACATTACCCGAAAACTGCAAGAGATACCAACTCGTTATCATATCAACAAAGAAACAAATGTAACCACTTAATGAATTTCTCGATCATGTTGGGTAAATTACCTTCAGATCAGGATCAAGTTTTCCTGCCAGTGCCAACAAAAGTGTAGTCTTTCCAGAACTCGGAGGACCCAAAAGCAAAGTCATACTGAAGTACAGTTACACCAATTGTATCACCAAAACGCACAAAAAAATATATGATCCGAAATTTGTATTTGTGCAAAGATGTTGTGATCTAACCTTGATGGCTTAAGTATACCGCTAACATCTTTAAGGATTGTCAATGGTCTTTTTCGATTCGGCAGAATGTGAAGGTAATTCAAGGAACCCTGCAAATGTTGACATAAATTAAACAATTAACATACTGATAAAACAAAACATGATTCATTCGAATTTACAAAACGAAACAACCCACCTCAACTATATTGACCATGAAGTTGACGAAGGAAGGCAGAGCTCTACTTCCAACATATGCTTCTGCTTCGATATTCAAGTGTTGGAATCGAACTTCAATTGTGGGTGTTTCAATCCCAACTCTGCAAAACCAGCCAAACCCATTTAACGGATTTCGAACACAAACAATAACACAAGTACTAAAAGGCAGAAAAAGGACTACCTTTCGATACGGTTCTTGAGTTTCCTCAAGAATTTTTCATTATCTTCTTGAGCAACATTAAGCAGCCTGTTAAGCAAAGTTTGCCTGTCTTGAAAACCAAGATCATTAACATCGATTTCGCTAATCCCACCCTTTGAAGCACTCATTAAAATCCCTTTCCTTAAACGGTCATAAGTAGGCAATTTCTCAAGTGCAGCCCATCTTAATGCTTCTTCATCATCTTCATCTCTTCCAGATGTCGAAAACACATCTCCCCGATTACTGTCTCGCCACATCGAAAGATTACTGTCTCGCCACATCGAAAGGCTCCCTCGCCTCCTTAAGCTGCTTCCAGCTCTATAAAGATCGCCCTCCATTGCAACACCAACCAAGCAATCAATCAGTCAGTCAATCGAACCCAGGTCTTTATTTTCTCGAGTTCTGATGCCAATAAAACCTAAAAAATGACTTGTCTAAGGATTTGTAAGAAAGAAAAACAAGAATTTGAATTTGTAGCAAGTGGAATATATGCAAAAGGCAAGCTGTTGTTATTGAATTGAAATGTCTTCAATAGCGTGAACATTGCTTTTGAAAATTCAAAATATGTAGTTGCCATGAAAGTCTAAAAGTCGTTATATATGAATACAGCGTATAATTGGTCAATAACATTGCACAATAAACTATTCATTGATCCTAAATTATAATAACAGCAAGTTGACTATTTATATTTTTTTTTTTTTTTGATAAAAAGTTGACTATTTGTATTTAAATGTAAAAAATAATGTAAAGCTGGAGTAGCGGATAAGCGATGCTTTGTATTTTTAATCATGTGGCGACTCTGTTCAAACTTTTGAAATGCCCACTTTCAAGTATTTTTAATATATTGGAAGAATCTTGAGCCCAATTGGTCGCTCATATTAATTTATTTCGTTATTTTCTGCGCAGATTTAGTTTCAAAATAATAGTGAACACATTTTACATTGTAATTTTAGAAAATTAACTGATAACTCATTATTAATTGTGGGTCTAATATAAATACATCATTACCAACTGTTTAACAACATTAAAAATTTCAATGCTGCTCCTTCATTTTATTTTTATTTTTTTGAAATATTATTTTGAAACTTTTCATCAACAATTTATTTACTCCTCGTAAATTTATTTTTTTCTTAATTATCAACTTATAATTTCATCAATATTTACCCTATTACCTAATTAACATAAGGATAAATATAAAATTTTTTTATAAAAATTACATCAATAATTTAAAATAATATTTAAAAGAATTTAAATTAAAAGTTAAAAAAAACACTTAATTAATTGAGGGAATAAATTATTAAGAAAAGGGAGGAGAATCCAAAATACTTTCATATGAAAATAATTAAATATCAAGTGTTGAATAGAAATAAAATATCTCTAGAATAGTATGTAGATATTTTTTAGATGGCGGTCATCATTGATGGCTTTTGACAACCGATTACAACGTCATAAAATTAAGTTTAAAAGAATAAGAAAAATAAATCTCTTTTTTTTTTTTGGTTGATCAAAATAAATCTCATTTAGATAAGAAGAAGAAAAGGATAGTCGTCCATATGTAGAATAAGTAAAGAAAAGTCAAAGTAATGCTTTCATTCAAAGTATGAAGCTGTCAAAGTCACGGTCGTTTGGACTTTTCCTGGCTCTCATAAACCTCAAATACTTTTTCAAAGAAACTTCACAATTCAATTTCACAAATTACTCAATTGGACATTAGTACATCAAAGACCGATCTGATAACGGTCTTGAAGCACTTCTAGAAGCACCTGACTCCTGGGTTGTAAGATCAACCAATCATTCTTAGGTCTGGAGAATGGAATGATGAAATTGATGAAAAATTAAATAATTTTTCTTTAGTCTACCTTACTTCAGGTTTGGTTTAATGACCATGATTGCACAAACAATAAGATTATATTGATATTTTTCCACGTCACTATAAAAATAGAGAATATTTTCTATGCATTTGGAAACTAAAAATTTTTACAATTCAATTTATTTTGTATTTGAATCAAAAGTTTACAAATTTTCTATAAAAAAAATGAAGAAAATTTTCCTCAATTCGAGAAACAGGTATTCCATTGGAAATATATGGAATTTAGACTATAAGTTTGGAATTGGAGCATAAAACTTTGACTTTTCACATGTATGTAATATGCGTTGCAGAGATTTCTCAAACAATGTATAAAAAGGCCATGAACATGATGTATAAAACACACATTTTACAATGCCTCGCTCACTTCATATCATATTCATAAAAGGCGCGATGTGCATCTGCGGAGAGTCATTGCAAATGGAGCATAAAATGTGTATAAGCTTATATAAAAGGAGTAAAGGAAGCATGTTGAGCTCTATATTGATTTTATCAAGCAATGTAAAAGAGATATACAAAAATATTTGGTTAAAAATATAACAATAAGGATCATGTTTTTAAAGATTAAAATAAAAAAAAGTAAAATATTTTAAAAACTAATGCTAAAATAATTAACAATTGAAAATATTATGGTTTAAAATAAAATAAAAGTTTAAATTAAATATAAGCAAAAATAATAGTTTATGAGACAAGTATAATTTCATAAATTTTGAAACTGAATTTTTTATGTGTATATTCGTTTTTTAAGCAATTCGTAAAAATAAAAACCCTTCCCAAACAATAGAATAGGTATTGATATGAAATAACTATAGTATTCCTCAGTTATCAAGAAAAAGAAACTAAGCCAAATATAGCAAAGAAAAATCCTAAAAAACTACGTATACTTCATAAAGTAAGAATGCAAACTAAGAATGTGTATGGATAAATGATTAAGACGTATTAATAGAAAAAATGGGTAAAATTACAAAAATTAAAAATAAAATTTGAATTTCAGCCTCCCTAACTTAAAATGATTAAACAGTGATCTTAATTATATAAGTATAACTAAACGTTCAAATCATTCCTTGATCTATTCTACCGTCTGCGTTTATTTTTTTATATTTTCTTCTTTTATTTAATAATTGTCTTTAACCTTTTACATATTATTTTAAAGTTCTTTTTTGGTCTCATTTTTAACTATTATGTTATTTTCAAAAACATTTTTTCAACCGTCCCGATATATGTCTTATATTTCATTCCGATGTAAAATAAAAGTTCATTACGCATAGACTGATCATATAACAACATATATATACATATTATGAAGTGTTTCTATAAAATTTACATATATACCAACATCCTACTAAGTATCTACTTGATTGAAAAAACATAAATACATGTTCATAGTTTATCTTCATAGACCCCGGGACGGAGACACGGGGGCAGGCCCCCCCCCCCCCCCCTCTCACCGGTGGCCTCCCCTAAAATACCCCCGGCATCTGGGACAGGGGGGCGGAGGAGGGGGGGCACAGTAGGGAGGTCGTTGGCAGTCGGCAAGGAGAAAAAGCGAAGATGGAGGGGATTAAAGCCAAAACGACGATTAAAGCCTTTCCTCCCCTATACTTTGAATTCGAACTGTTATGCCCTTGCCTCGCCATCCCCTCTGCTATGCCCCTGCCTCGCCATCCCCTCTGCTCTGCCCCTGCCCCGCCGTCACCACCGCTGCTTTGCTCTTCTCCCAAATCCGCCGTCGTAGGGTCTCGCCCAGTCGGCATTAACTGGTTTGAAACTTTGAATGTTTTAATAGTTTTATGTGTAGGGAATTAGGGTCTTTTTAATTTTGAATTAGCTTTATTGAATCCTAGATAGCTGGCAGCTTACCTTCAACATGTACAATCTTTCCATGAGATCTGTAGGTGGTAGGATTACGCCCAGCTCTAATTGCTCCAGCAGGACTCTAATTGACCAAGTATAACCACATTTAGCAATTTGACATTATAAAATAGGGGCTGTAAGATATAAATCTCATGAAATTTGACATTATTATGTACTGTTGTTTTGAACAGCACAACATTAAGATTATATAGTTTTATAAGTACTTCACTCAAACCAGTTCAATTTACATGTTTTAATAGTTTTGATTGTTAAGTAATTAACTGATTATTGGTTGATTTGATGATTGATGAATGTTGAATGGTATGTTATTAGTTGATCGAGCGGGTTAAACTCTTGATTCAAAACCAGGATGAAATGATTAAGGCTAGTCGGCTATCTGAGCCTTACAAGGGAATTTCCGATTGTTTTGCAAGAACCATGAAAGATGAAGGTGTAATTGCTCTTTGGAGAGGCAACACTACTAATGTTATCAAATACTTCCCAGCTCAGGTCAGTTTTAGTTTTTTCATTCTCTTTTGATGTGTTTAAATGTTCACCATTTTATTTAAAATATATATTTCATGAGAAGTCTCCTCAAACGCTAGGGTTTCCCTCTTTACAAACATATTGTTCACGATTTAATTTCATTCCTGATACATCAACTATATCAATTTTTTTAATTTGGTACATGAATTTTATTTTGTTTAAATATAATGCATGAATTTTTACATTACCTTTGTGGTCATTTTACCTACCATTCCAGGTGGCTTTGTACACGACATTAATTTGACCTATTTGAGAACTAAAGAGGGCCCACTATTTGCATATTACCGATTATGGATCAGCTTTTACGGTTTTCCTTTTCTTTTCTATTATCTCAATTCTCAGTTAACACCAATCGAAAATGCTACATTTTTTTGTTTTGTCTCATAGTGAATCAGCTTTATTGGATCCCATCATACTAACCACTTGATTTTATCCATGCTTTAATATCATGCCAAGCTCGATTCCCATTTTTGTTGGAATTAGAAAACATTTCTTTCGAGATGGCAACTTCAAGCACCATATCCAACTCTTCTTTTCTATCAAAATCTGGACATTCTCTCATTAAGAATCTAACTGGAGAAATCAAGTTTATGCTTTCTGGTTTTTAGAGGGTTTTAAATTATTTGAGCACTAAAATCAAAGAAAGACTGGAATTTAAAGGGAAAGGAGGGGTAAAGGGGTAGTGTGGTATGCACTTATGCCATGTCAGCCAGCGCTTTTTCTACTCAACTTCTTCCTTTTTTAATCAAGCTGATTATCCCTTTAATATTTTGGCTAACTGTGTATGAATATTATCTGTATAAATGTACTCATAAATCAGGTATTTTTCGAGATTTGATATATTGTTACAGGAATAATATATGTGAAATCTTGGACATCTCTGTTCTTTGATGATAATTCTTTTTTCTTCCTTCTGGTGATTTAGATTTATTTTCCGTTCTGGGTTTTCATCACTTAACTAGTAGAAATATTGTTCAATTGATAGAGAATGATAAAATAGACGGTG
>CAOJBI010568816.1:0-11948 GCA_948277035.1 Euphorbia corollata
AATGAAGTAGGAGCCGCCTTACCACAACTGTTATAAGGTTGCTGCACGAGATTGCTGCAAGTATTTAGCCACTAAGTTCCATACTATAAATACACAATAACAAGAAGAGAATTAATTCTAGCATTAAAGAAGAAAGTACACGTCCAAACAAAGTGAAGCTTTTTCTCTAAAGAAAAGCTTACCAAAAATTGCCAAGTTTCACCTTTTTATAGGGTGAAAGAGTATGTTCTAGAGAGATAATAAAATATTACAAATAAAGGATGTCCACAAATCAAAAACTACTCCCAAAGATAAATCTAGATAATTCCACCCAAAATATCAGCTTCTCCCTTTCTCCTCTAATTCACGCCACTAAGCCCACTTTTAGCCCAATATAAAGCAACGGCCTTGTACCTGAAATAAAGAAGAAAAACAGCCCATTAATTCATGTTTTTTGCCTCCAAACTAAGTGAATCACTTGCCAAATTACCCATATTTACTTGGGATAAATTACGCTTATCAGTAAGTAGGGTCGAATCCACAAATATTATGTAATTAATTATATACCAACTTATTACTAGAAAAAAATGTAATAAAAATAAACAACCACATACTTCAAAAAATATTCATGTGGTTTAACTATTTTGTAAAAAGATTATTGTGAATTTTATTTTATTTCTTTTTTTTTACAAAAGATTTCCTATGGTTTCAAAAGTTAGCAAAAAATGAAATTTCAATTTAAAAATACGTAATCTTATCCATTTTGAGCTGAAATTTTGCAGTTATGTTAATAAAAATACAAATTACTTTAGTAATAAATTCTAGAATTGTTTTATAAGTACAAATATTTTTTTAAATAAATTGTAAAGATAACTTTTAAAGATCATAACGTACAGAAATTATTAAAAGTTTGATGTATAATTCTTAAATAAAATGGTTAAATATTTATAGGAGTATTGAATTGATTAGAATAACTTAAAGAACATTATTATTTTTGAAAATAAATATTTATTGTCTTCTGTTTACTTACTTTTAAAATCACATGCACACTTTTGCATCAAAGAATTTCAAACCATCGATTAATCACCGATTGGGTGGGTTTAGCTCAATTGATACATTTTGTAAAGTAGAGCTGGGGGTCATGGTTTCGAGACAAGCATCATCATTAAATCTAAATTTATAAAAAGAGTTCGAAGTAGGTAAAAACTAAACAATAATTGAAAAACATATTTTATTCAAAACTATGAAGATAGAATTAAGAACAAGCCTATTAATATATATATATATATATATTTGAAAGAACAAGCCTAGTAATATGTAGTTAGCTTCTTTTAGTAATATGGATTTTTCAACTTTTTGAAAAAACTGGGACTTGAACTTAGAACCCGCACCTTCTTGCTCCACTTTGGAAGGGAGGTGTAGTCAAATACGGAGCCAGGGGGTGGTGGAGGTTGGCGGCCTCCCACCCTCTTCACCAGTATTCGTAACCCCACCCCTTACCACTAGTTGTCTTGCATCTCTCCGGTAATTGTTGATTTGTCATCGCCCATGCAGATTATCAATGAACTAAACTGTCTTCTTCCCCTTTCCGTGTTCTTTTCTTCGTCCCTAATTAAAGTAAATTGGCATCATTTTTGTCTTAAAATTTAAGTACTAAAATACATCATTTCGGTGCAAAGAGAAGTAAGTGTATTTTGTGTAAATAGGAAATTATCATAAATATTGAAATATGGAGTACATCTTAATTGATACATCAAAAAACACCAAACAAATCAAATAAAATATCATACCAAAATCACAGAAACAAAATTTCACCTTATTAGGAAATAGAATAAACTTGCCAAAAGAGCAAGATGAAAACATCAAGCAAATTAAAAGAAAAAATCAATTTTGCAACCTATATTTTCTTAAGCTCCATACAACGATATTGATGATCCAGGCCTGGTCCTTACATTTTGAGTGTCCCACACAAAATAATATGAAAAAGTAATAAATGTGCCCTTAACTTAAAATATAAAAACTTGAAATTCGGTAAAAACTAGAAATTGAACCCAAGACCTTTAACATCTTAACTAAGAGACTTACCAATTACCAGCAAGGTGTAGATCAGTTGGCAACGCAGATTGAGTAAGTTAGAGGAAAACTAAGTTCAAATCCAACTAAATACATATATTTGGAGAGGCGAGGAGCCTTAACTATGACTAAGCTCCGAACAAGAATATTTCAAAGAAATACTTGTAGAATTTACAAAAAAAATGACTTACCAATTGATCTAGCTTCAATTTATTGTTTACTTCTACATTCTCTCAATAATAACTAAATATATAAAAATAAATAAAAAAATTTTGGCCCCTTCCACCTATGGGACCTGGGCAGTTGCACCCCATGACACATAGGTCGGCCATGCGATGATCCACAGCCATAAGAACTGTGGCGTACTCCATAATCCCAACCAGTTTTGCAAATTTGAAACGATCTTGCTTAAAGTAGATAGTTCTGGATACTTAAAATGAAAGATCAGCATGTATTTTTTACTAGAAATAGATTGAAGCACAACCTAGCTGCAAAACTATCAAAGTCGTGTTGTATAGCAGTGGATTCATAATTGAGAAAGGCAATCTTGTAGTAAAAACCACTACTACATAACTGCACAGTTGTAACATCAGTTTAGAGTTACATTTGGTGCGTTAACTGTTACAATAGGTTAGTTCAATGTTACATTAGCAAAACCACAAGCGTTACAGATACTGCCATTGCGTTAGGTCTATTGTAACGGTTAGACGGCTCTAATGCAATGGTTCAGAGAAATTGACAAGAATCAACTATTGTAACGGTGATCTATTGTAACGACAACCGTTACAATAGCTCTACAACCATTAATGACGCAAACTATTGCAACGGTTACAGGTACAACCGTTGCAATAGAATGACCTATTCTAACGGTTGGTTTGTATCGCCATTGCAATAGGTTTCATTATTGTAATAGTGAATATTTGGATTGAAGGGAGGTTCATGACAATTTCTATAAAGTTCTCATAATGACTTGGAACAACAACTTTGCCACTCTCAACTGAAAATCCCCTAATTGATAAAGAATGTGGGTAACTTTGCATTCACATTATAATTTAACAATGACAAATCACAAGGAATAAGTATAAAACCTGTCTCTTTCTGTCATCAGCTTCAATAGCATCTGCACGACTGATGTAATTTTTGGCCAATAAAGTTTGGGGATCGCCAATATCTTTCTCCTTTGATTAGTCTCTCTTTCTTTCATCTGATTTTGTTTCACTTTCACCTTCAATCAGATTTCTTGATTCTCTATTTTAAGCATCGCAAATGGAGAACACATTGCATCTGCAGTTCAAAAGGCAATATTCCTGTTATAGATACAGAGGGCGCCAGCAAATATATTCCTTTTCTATCATGTTCTCTCTCTTGAATGTACATCGCACTCTCACCTTGTGTATCAAATCACAAAGAATAAAAACATAGGAATTAGCGAACCAAGAGTATTTGAAACCTTCTATATTTTTTCCTAAATAGAAATAAGCCACATAATGTATACTCTTATAGTAAATATCGAGACAGCAGAAACAAATGTTTCATAAACTTATACAAACTTATACTTGATCTACCACATGTCAAAAGATTATATATACATGAAAATTGAGAATATATTTTCCTACTCAAAATGATAGAGAAGTGGTGTCATCAAGAACCATAAAAACATGCAGAACAAATAATATAAAACTATTTGATAGCATTATTTAAGTTGTGATGAAGATTAGGAATAGCAGGAAGTTTTTTTCTGTAGAGAAGTGAGTCTTCCCTCCTTACCTCAAAAACAGAAGACTTCCCTACTTGCACCGGTAGTAGGTGCATAACAAAGTGACTCTCAACTAATAGAAAAGACTCATTTTAGAGCAAAGAGTCATCAAAATTTCTTATCATATCGAATGGCCTTGACGACTTGTGTTTAATACTTTATTACCCTATTCCAGGATGACCAAACAACAGTGGACCTATACATGGAGTTGTTGAGAAATATAGCAAATGGATATATTGCAACAACATAGCAGGTTAACAGGTTAAACAACAGTTATGCAAGTCACTTTATCCCTTGATGCGAAAGCTAGTTTAAGCCACACTTAGAACATTAAGTAATAATGACACAGTAAAAGATGATAAAAAAAGTTACACAGTTACCACCCTGGAAAAATGTTGAGCAATCGATGTAGATTTGTTACAGGGTACTCAATGTAATTTTCTTATTCTCTCTTTTTCTTCTACCCCTATTCCATTCTTCTTTTTCCTGTAAGTTGACTATTTGATCATCTTAAATTTGAATTTACATACAGCTTATATCATTGCCCTTTATTTTTTATCTAGATAAAAGCATGGCCCTCTTAATTGAAAGTTGCTGCTCTGGAAGTTAAATTAGCTTATTCAATTCAGTGCATGTTGTTATAGAAAAATTTAGACATAAAATACACGCACAAGTTGGGTTCCTTCCTAAATAATGTTTAAAGAGATCATCTAAATCTGTGGTTTATAGGAGGCAGTGTTTTACTCAATGTTTTGGGTTATCAAATCTCTATCCAAATGGTTGGAGGACAAAAAGAGTGCATCCATGACAAGCTTTTAGCACACAAAACCAATATATAATGCTTGAAAGCACAGAGTTATCATAGTAATAACAATATGAGAGGAATAAAAACATATCGGGGAAAAAGAATTAACTAATACAAGAAAACACGCATATAAAGCATCAAAACAGATATTATAGCATAAACTCGAACGAATAAAAGAATTAACTGAAGAGTCTAAAGTTTAAGAGATCAAACTAGTTGGATCTTTATTCTCCAGTCCTTCTTTTTTGGTACCGAAAGATTGCTTGCTAGCATAAAGGAGAGATCATGCATCTGTAATATCAATCTCTCTGTACTAGTAGTTTCAGGCTGACAAATTCCATTCAAGAAATTCCCAGTTATGCCAATTGAGATCTCCCTCCAGTACCATTTGTATTAATCATTCTGAAAGAACGAATACATGCTAATTAAATGGTTTTATTCAAAGAAATATTGGTTTATGGTATACACAAGCAAGATAAACAAAAAAATAAGGCTTCCAGACAGATTGAAATCGAAATCACTACATTGTAAAATTAGACAAAAGCCTAAAATGTTCTAGGTTTCAACCCAGAAAACCATAAAAATGTTAAACCCAGTATATAGTATTTCACATCACAAAACATTAAGTATTAAGACCTTTAAATTCCTAGCAACAGATCAATTGAGCATATCTCAATTGGTAAAGCTCCACATAGTAGAGGAGAGAGGTCTAGAGTTCAAATCTGGACCTCTCAAAGGAAAAAAAAAATTGTTTATAAGAAAAGGGAGCAAAGATGCTAGTAGAACAGGTAAGGCAATCTCAAAATTCATAGCTTGTGATGACTGGAAAATATTAATTATACCCAGAAAGCAGAAAGTACAACAGTTCCCACTCTACCTGTATAACCTAGTTAAAAAAGTGTAGGATAAGAAACCCTTAATTCCAGTTCTGCTTTATATTTAATGGTAAATTGGTGAAGATATCCAGGAAACAAAACCATCTAGAACCTTCAGCATAAGTTGTTTTTACAAGTATACTCCAATTTTCATGAACATGGTAGTTACAAACAGGTACTTGAATCACATCCTAATTCCAATATGATTTTCTTCATCCAACTAAGCCACCTTAAGTGACAAAAATGACAAAACCCCAAACAGTTCGTATTTTTCTCATAGCCTCTTTCCAAATATGTCCTAATCTTTTTCATGTGTAGTAACATAATGCATTATTTCTCAACTGCCAATACCAAATTTTCAAAAAATAATAGCAACATGCCAAGACAACAAAAGTTGGCGAGAAGCACCAAGTGAGAATCAAAAAAATTTCATAGCATCTATCAAACACTTATTAACAAATTTGTATAATCTTTTACAAGCAGAGGCTAGATATGCATGTCCAGTTCAGTCAGTCAGTTGCTCGACTAAGAGTACAACAGCAAGGCTTATACTTTAGAAGCTAGAACAGAATTTGTCTATACTTGAGTTAAAAATAAAATTTCAACAACCTACATATACTTACTGATCTGGAACAAAACGTCTCCCCGCCATACTTCTATTTTGGCTGTTCAAAGTTGTTGAAAAAAGTTCCAGTTGTGAAACACTACCAAAATCAACATCCTTTGAGTTACTGCTTCCACCAAGTAAATTTATGTCTGATGCGTTCTCAAGTGATGGCTCTATATGATTAGCATCTTTCTATGAATCAGTAAAAGAAACTTGTGCACTAGTTGAGCTTGTGAAATCATTCCAAGCATCAAATGAATCATCATCTTCATCAACAACCCTATTATCATTTGACTCCACTGCTATGGGTAATGGTTTGCTACTGATTGCCTTGAAACTAATCAACATTTAAAACACTCAACGGAACTTTTGCAATAGTTGAGCTTCTTAAATCGTTCCAATCATCGATTGAATCATCCCCTTCATTCAGGACCATATTATCAGTAGTCCCACTAGCATTGTTTACATTTTAAATCCAGTCTACACTTGTGGAAGAAGAATCAATTGTCTTTCCAATCGCTTCTTGATTCTTATTAGTTTGGGGCACTTCAAACTGAGAATCCTGAATTTCTATCTCAGTCTTGGAGCTACTCCATGGACCCTCAAACCAGTTATCTGTATTGGATTTAGAAGAAATGTTTCCTTCTCTTTTTTCATCTAATAGATCTTTTCCTAATCCAAGAAACAGCATCCATGTGCGAAGATCAGAAAATTTCTGCTCCTGAATATGACTTCCATAGCCAGCAGATTGAAAATTAGCCTCTTATTCAGAGAAGGAGTTGCCACTTGTATCTTCTTCGATTCTTGCAACTGTTTCTAAAGGCGTAGGATTCTCAAACAAGCTTAGATTTCCATCACCTTAAATTGAACTCCTTCCAATACCATCTTCATGCTTGTTTGAGTAAAACTCTTCATTAGTAGATTAGAGAATGACCTGCCTTAGCTTCACCAAAAAAGCTGTCAAGATTAACTCCAGCCACATTGGAATTACTTAAATTCTGAGTTAGCCTTTCTGAAGTACTAGTTTCAGATTTCTTGGCCTCAAAAGGCCATCTAATTTCTATATCTAAGAGATCATATAAGGAAGGTCAATTTCCGGCGTAATCTGTCCTTTGTTTGATTGACTTACTTCAATTGATGGCCCCAAAAGCTCTTATAAACAGTGTGCTACATTCAGAATTCAAGTTTTGTACTGGGAATCCCAAAACCCATAGTAAAAGAAGGGAAGAAAACAACATAATTTATGAACTGCAAAATAAGATTTCACAAGTAAAAGAAACCCAAATCCATGACAACAGAACTCATAAATTTTACAAGATAAAATCAATAATTTAAGTGTTCAAATCTTGTTTTCCAATAGCTAAAGCACTAGTTAAAGAACTTAATAAAGCTCTAAGTATTGTCAAGCCGATTCATCATTAGATGATATTCCAGAGGTTAACTTTTAGGATGCCAATCAAACCTAATAGAGCAATTTCAGATCAACTATATATTCTAATTTACTATCTGCTAATCAAAGTTCTCAAAGTATACTCACTACAGAAATGAAGCTTGCAATGCCACCAAAAAGAGTAACAAGTTTTTACTAATCACAAAAATTTTTAAAAATCCAAAAAATCATATCCACAATACACTGTGAAGGGAACATGAAATCAAATGCATGGTAATCTCCAACACATAAAGTCATATCTGAAAAGAAGATACAGAGAAGAAAGTAATTGAAATAGAAAAAATCGATCTTACTGATACATCAAATTCAAGAGAATGAAGAAACCAACGGTAACCATTAGTAGATGTCAATTCAATAGGGCCAGGAGAAACATCCTTATTCTGAAGAGTACCGCAAAATAGACAAACCACCGAATTAATGCCCCGAATGAGGCTTCCACTACAGCGCTTGCATCGAAGATATTCAGGAGAAGGGTTACGCTGGGAAATTGCGTCTTCAAAAGAAGGCAAATCGGGAAGTTAAGAGTCGTCCGAGTTGTAGGATTGGAGACCGTCCTCTTTACGCAGTGAGATCTGAAATTCCCTTCTTTGATCATACGGTATTTCGAACGCCATTGTTGCTTCTTGCTGATTTTACAGAGGCCCAAATATACCATTTCATTAACGCAGAGAGATGCTTAACAAAAAAAAGTTAACGAAGAGAGATGGTCACTTTGATAGATTCTCAGCAACAACAAAACGACATATTTTCTGTCGTTTATGTTTATTAACCTTCATTTTGTCCGTAAATTTTGGGTTTTTCTCAATTCCACCCCTAAGTCTGAAAAACCTATTCAATTAAGTCCTACTTGTTATCTAGTATTCAAAAGAAAACAAATTGATGGAGGAGAGGTACATGGGAAATTTGACTTGAAATATTATTAAAAAGAATTTAGCACGCGCTGCAAGTATGCCCTAATTTTTTCGTTATTTTCATATTAAGAATTGTACAAAAACCCAAATCTGTATTTCAAAATATTTCCTTAAGCAAGACTTACAACATAATTGTTTTATAGTTTTATAGCCTTCCCTTTCTTTCCAATTGTTTTCTTTTTTTCTTGTCTTAAGAGGCTCATAATTTTTCTCTTGCTCATTTTATGATTAATTGTAAATCGTTATTGCCCAAAAACATAAAAAAACATGCATCAAAATCTTTGTAATCAAACCAATGAATATTGATGAACTATAAATTAACTATATAACACAAATATCTCACTACAATTACTACCAGAAGAATGTTTAACATAGAGATGAATCATTAAGATTGGAATTTCTTTACTAGAAAGTATGTGTATAAGGGGAGACAATATAATTACGAGCATATTGATGAAAATATGTCGACACATCGTTTAAGTGTTCTAAGATGGTATGAAATTAAATCATATTCAAGTGCGAACCAAATAATCTATTGAGCTAATTTTTGGAATCTATATTTTAACATTTTATCAACTTTCAATCTATAGTCGTCTTATTTTAGAATTTTTGTACAATTATTTGTTTTCTATAGAATATGTATAATCAATTTCAAAAAATTTTACGGCGTAATTAATTGTTGTACACAAATTTGTGAAAGTGTTGTTTTAAAACCCCAAAGGTGCAGAAAATGAGAAGTTGAATGAGATCAAAACCAAACAACATTTCAGGCTTTCAGCCAGCGTTCAGAAACAGTAAAATACGAAAGCCGCGTATAATCAGATGAATGATTGCCGGTGGCATGTTCCTTTTCAATTGATTTGGGCATCTCTCAGATCCATTACTCCTTCAGATCAATTTGTCATCTATGGCTATGAATCAGTCGGCAGTGGTGAGATTGGTTCTATCGTTGATGGGTTTATGCATAGGTGGTTACATTCTAGGTCCTTCTCTCTATTGGCATTTCAAAGAAGGCTTAACCGTTGTCACTCACTCTTCTTCCTCTCCTTCTTGCTCCCCTTGCGTCTTTGATTGCTCTTCTCAGCCTCTTCTTTCCCTTCCTCATGGTAATTCCTCTCCCCTCCCGTAGATCTCTTTCTTTTATGTTTTAATTTGATTTGCTTGTACAGTTTGATTATTATCGAGTCTTCATTTATGCGTATTGCTTGATCCCAGATCCGCTTTAGATACTGTGGAAATCTTAGCCTCAACCGTTCCTAATTCAACAATTTTTTTACGACACTTTTATGGTGGGCTAATTTGCTAAGCTAAAGGTGTTCCATTAATATATCATGAAAGGAAAGATGTTACTTAGATTTCCCAGAGGATGTTATTACACTTAGTAAATTACTGCATTTTGTAGTTTGTACACAACTGAGATATTTGAACTTGTACCCTTTCTATCTTCACTTCACTTATTGTGTCTTCGTGGACTTCAATCTTTGGTGTGTTTTGGAATCTACATTTTGGAACGAATTCAATTCAAACACACCCTCAAAAAATAATTTGATGAAGTACTTGTTGTACTTGTATTTGTCAACTGCTAGGCCCAAACATTAGTTCAAAGCTCATATCTGCACTAGCTTTATTTTCATTTATGATACTTATTTCTGGATAATCAGTTCAAAATTTCCGGCATCTATTGAAATTCAGGGACCGTTGATTTATGGGTTTTTGGTTTACATCATAATTAATTCTGTTTGTGAAGTAGTTTTTATTTGTGTAAACAAGCATGTTTCTTTATGTAGAATTGCAAATGGTAACTTCAATCTATGAAATGGTTGTCTTGATTCATAATTGTTCATGCATGTTAATTTCTTGCCCAGTTTATAAGAATTCGAATATCCTTAGCTTTGCTAGTTGGTCAATGTGCATGTACTGACACTCTTTCTTTGTTTTTAATGCAGGATTTAGCAATGCTTCCTTTGCAGGTTAGTCTCTCTTTAGTTTTTGGTCTCTATCATAATTAAGACTGTTTGTGAAGTACTGCCGGACTGTTTTTCATTTACAATTTGTCAATTTCACTTTTAAGATACATCATTACCTAACATCACAACTGATTTTAATTTAATAACAATTGTACTGCTTTGAAGTTGGTCAAAGCATTTAAAAGAACATGATATCATATAAAAAAAAATATTTGGTTGCAAGTACCTATTTTATATTTGCCTCTCTAACTGGATACATGAATAAAGATACCATGCCAGTTGGTTTTATTTTATGTTGTGCGGTAACTTCAAGTCCTTGATATGGCCAACCAAAATATATAGAACTGCTCTTCTCATGATAATTTTATCTAACTGTGTGATCTATCCTGGAAGTATTTGCACATATATATTATTTTAATTTGTTTTACTGCATGATGAAAGCAAACACAAAGACCTAATAAAAAGAGGAATAATTTTTGTATCGATTGTTCTTTAATACACAGAAGGGAAATAGGCTTACCATATAGGAACTAACAATAATAAGAAAAGAAAGCTGAAGCTAAGTGGATTGATTCTAAATCCACATAAATCCGATATACCCCTCAGGGTGTTACACATTTACACTTCTTTCTCTGCTCCAAGAGTAGATAGAGCACTAGAGCCTACACTCTGCAAAGAGCCAGACAACAGCATAAAATTTCTCTGCCTGATTCTCTGCTTTTGTACTCAACAAGTACTTTTACTCTTGCGGAAAATATGCTCTATAGCTCACCCTTTTATCCCTCCTAGAATATTCTTGTCACTCTGATCTTGCTTCCTAATTTGAATGGGCTAGAGTGTACACTTATTGCATGAAACTGTTCATGTTTCTCCCAATATAATTTTTGTAGACAATTGTAGCTCTTTTCCTTTCTTTTTCATTGAAATGTGATGTGGGTGGACCTGATATTCCTAAAATGTTCTTGCTCTAGCTGTATTATAATTTAAATGGAAATTTGTTCATGAGAGATGAATACAGTTGCTGTCAGGAATTAAATGTTTCTGATGTGAGTTTGCCTTCAATGTACAGATTGTGCAAAATGTGACCCAGAAATAAATGTAGATACAGAAAAAAACTTTGTAGACTTGCTTAGTGAAGAACTGAAGCTGAGGGATGCTGAAGCTTCGGAGAATCATCGGCGAGCAGATATGGCTCTGCTGGAGGCTAAAAAGATGACATCCTAGTATCAGAAGGAAGCAGACAAATGCAATTCAGGAATGGAAACATGTGAAGAAGCAAGGGAGAAAGCTGAAACTACATTAGTAGCCCGAAATAAAATGACAACATTGTGGGAATCAAGGGCTCGTCAAAGGGGTTGGAAAGAAGGCATTGCGAGATCTCAAGGGAACACTGAGTCCACGTAGAGAAAACCCCATTTTGATCTGTTATGTTGCCTAAGAATGGTGCATTGTAGGCTAGTCATGATAAAAATTCGCAAATATAGTGAAGTTGACCTGGTATAAATCAGATGCAACCTCATTTTTT
>CAOJBI010569672.1:0-13689 GCA_948277035.1 Euphorbia corollata
TCATGATGACTTGTCTTGGTCCCTGTTATCACATCCAATATAGCGGTGAACTACTTTATAAAAAACAAATAAAGTAAGGGTTTACGTTAATTTAATGGATCTAACCAGAATCTCACGACATTAACTGAAGACAGCCGTGCAGCGCTTGTAAAAATATTCAAGAGGTGGTAAGGTTTTTCGCGGACCATCGAATTAAATAACATACTTCACTACTGGTTTCAGAAACGGTCTAATGATTTCAATTTCGGCGTTGCCGCTTTACTCATGAGGTGGAATGCTTACACTTTCATTTATAAACTAGTTTCTAGCCTATGGCACTCATCATTTTCTCCTAGAACTACTTGGGTATCTAATCCTTCTCGCTCCTCTAGGCTTCGTCCCTCAACGTCAGTTTTTACATAGAAGAATGCCTTCGCCGCCATCCGTCTCACCTTTATCATCGCATTTTATCGCTACTTAGGTAGTTCGACTCTTCTCACATAAAACTCTAGGAAATTAGTCCCTCCTATGGCTTGATTTCCAGTCTAGGTACCCTTTAAACCTGTTAAAGATGAATAACACTTGTCTTCTACGTATTACCGCGACTGCTGGCACGTAATTTGGTCAAGACTTATAGATAAAATTTAGTCATTATCAATTTTTTATCTAGAACTTTAAACGACTTATTCGTTTTACATTCCTCCAAATTGCTGGTTCAGTCCTTAGACCATTGACCAATATTCCCCACTGCTGTACGTTACGCATTGGGCTTTTTTCAGACCCAATGTGGTCGATCGACCTCTCAGTCACGACTACCGAAACCCGAGCTAGATTTAACTATTACTCTTTCGGGATAAACTAACATCTTAAAGCGAAATCTTCTATTTCTTTTTTTATAAGGGATCTTTGCATCCTTACTTTAAGGCAATTAACTTATCTTTTACTCACCTGTACACCACTACTAATAATATTATATAATTAATATAGCATAAAATTAGTCGTACGATTAGCATGTGTCAAGCATTTGGACAGCGTTCACTCAGAGCCATCATCAAACTCAATTTTTGTAATTTTTATTATGTAATATTTCTATTACGTAATAGGTATTCTTTTTTATTTTTATTTTACAATTTTAATAAAATTTTAATTATATTTTGTGGGATTTCCTCTTATAAAACTACGATCTCCTATAATTTCTATTTTTGAACCCTGTCTAGTAAGATTGTCATCAAAACCTTCTCTAAAGATATTAGGTACTAACACTCCTTCAAAACCACGTGCTGTATGAGGAGTACAATCTGAATTAGATAAATTTAAAGCCCATTTTTTACCAACATTAGTCCCATATAGGTTAACACGCTCTACAGCGCAGTTACCTAAATCACCCCTTTTTAGAGCTTCTACCGCTGTACGACTATTATCTGATGGATAAAATAAATAATCAACCCCTCCTATTTGTTTATGTAAAACATTACCTTTTATAGCTCTTTCTGCAACAACCGGTTCTGCAACTTCAGCAGTTTCTGCTGGAGTTGTAGGAGTTTGAGCTATAAGTGTTTCACTTACTGTGTTATTAGAAATATTTACTTGATCATTAGAATTAGAGTTATATAACGGCAAAGTAGAAAAGCTAGAAGGATTGGGTGGTGGATTAGGTGTCGGTGGAGGGCTACCTGTTGATGTAGATGGACCAAATACTGTTCTTCAAAATTTATCTGTATCAGACCCTCTGTTACTCATAAAAAAGCCATCTTGGATAAGAGATTCTAATCTAAAAATTACGAAAAAAAAAACACAAACAGATATACCTATTACTAAAAATTTTTTTTTAACATCAGAGTCTATTAAATTAGAAAGAAAGTTATTATTGAGAATAAAATTTCATATTATAAGAAAATATAATATAAACATAAGGCTTGCTAAAATAACTAATACTATACAAGCAGTAAGGCAAAGCACTATAAAACCACAAAGTTTAAAGGTAAAACACAAAGTCTCTCAGTAATACACGGCAAAACTACGATGAACGCTATTATTATGGGCAATAGTATTGTTCAACAATACGACATAAGCTGATCAAATCTAATTCTAGGGAAAGAAGCTCTCACTCATATGAATGTAAAAATAGCTAAACAAGTTTTTAACCCTAGTATAAGACCTGAACTTAAACCTTGTAAAGTTGTAGTTAATAAACTACTATTTTCTAAACTATTTCCTAATAACAGATCTAGTGGAGAATCTGAAGTCACAAAATCCAAGTATCCCCCCAAAAACAGAATATTAGTAAAGATACAAATTAATACAATACTAGCATACTCGGCTAAAAAGAAGAATACAAAAATGGCGGCAGAATGTTCTGTCATAAAACCAGAGACTAATTCTGATTCTGCTTCCGCTAAATCAAAAGGAGCTCTATTAGTTTCTGCTATTGCTCCAATAAAGAATATTAAAGCAATAGGAAATAAAGGGAATAAATAATAAATCCCATTTTGAGCTTCTATATTACCAGTTAAATTCAAATTACCAGATAATAAAACAACTAATAAAATAGCCGAACTTAAAATTAATTCATAACTAATTAATTGTGCTGTACTTCTTAATGACCCAAGGAAAGCATATTTTGAATTTGCAGATCATCCGGCTAATAAAATACCATAAGTAGCAAGAGATGATACTGCTAGCATATATAGTATACCTAAAGGCATATCTCCTACAACTAAACCCGGACCATAAGGTATAACTGCATAACCTAATAATGAAAATATTAAAGTTATTAAGGGTCCTATAAAAAATAATATCAAATTAGCTTGAGTAGGAGATACACATTCTTTTAACAAAAGTTTTAACGCATCCGCAAATGCTTGTAATAATCCATAATATCCTACTATATTTGGTCCTAATCTTCTTTGCATACTGGCCATAGTTTTTCTTTCCGCCACAGTTGTAAAGGCTACCACCATTAAAGTAGGTATTACAACTAATACTGTTTCTAATATAGCTATTAAAGTATCTTTTAACATGTCTTTTATCATTAAATTTATATATTAATATTATTTGTTCTATTAATTTATTTTAGTATTTTTAAAGGTTTAATTTTTTGGGTATAAATCAGTAAAAACGTAATTAAACGGACTTACTGAAGTATAGGCAATAAATGATAGAGTTAGTTTTGTCTGAATATAGAACATGTAATATTTACAAATATAGACTTTTAACTTATAAATATTTTGATAGATCGGAATACACATTTATAACAAGCTAGTGATCCTCAAAAATTAGGATTTCTATTTATCTAGATTGGTTTAGTGTGATTATATATGTGATACTTAACCTCAAGTTGACTTTATAACTTGTGTTCTATATTCAGATATTAAGTTTTTTTTGGCTTATTATATATTTCTAATAAACACCTTATATCACAAAGATATTTTTAATAAAAAAAAGCTAAAAAATTAAAATATACTGCTCTTAAATATATAAAAGCAATCATGCAGTCTCTATCATAAAAAACGTGTTGTATTATATAATAAGTTAATTTATATATTATTTATGTGTAGACGTGTTTTAAATAAACGAACAAATCTAGGTAATAAATATTTAGTAAAAATATAGATTATTATAGTTAATAAGGCGAAATTAAATAAAACTTGATTTACGAAAAAAAAAGGTATCAGTTGTGGCATAATCTTTTAAAAAGTTACATACATTCTCCATCAGTATCTTGGATATCTTATTATCCTCTAGCGATTTATTTTATAAGGTTTATTTTTAAAGTTTTAATGTAAAAAAGTATAAAATGTGGTTAATATATAAAAAAGGGTTTTAATGTTATATTAAATATAGTTCGGTAACCTGAAAAGTAATTTTCTTGTTTGTTTAATTAAAGTTTTAGCATAATTATTATATTCTTAAATTTCTTTAGCATATTTATCTATTAGATCTGAATAATTATGTATTTGCTCCAATTTAGTCTCTAGAGCTTTTATATTATTACTTAGAAAAAAACTACTTGGCTAAAATCGCACTTTGTAAAGGAAGACTTACAAATGCATGAGGTTTAGGTGGGCTATTTAAACATCATTCTATAGAGCTATATGTTCTATTAAATAAAGTTTGGAATGTATCGCTGAAGAATTGTGCAATTAATCAAGGATATCTAGATGTAGCTTGCCCATTTACTAATTGTAGATATACAATGTTTAAGAATACAGCTGTAGCTACTACACTTATAATTGAACCTAAACTACTTACAAAATTTCAACCTGCAAAAGCATCCGGATAATCACTAATTCTTCTAGGCATACCTTGTAAACCTAAAAAATGTTGTGGGAAGAAAGTTACATTTACCCCTATGAACATTATTAAGAAATGCACCTTACCTCATAACATGCTGTAATTTAATCCAGTTATTTTAGGTATTCAGTAATATCATGCACTGAATAATGCGAAAACAGCACCCATACTTAATACGTAGTGGAAATGAGCTACTACATAATAAGTATCATGGAACGCTATATCAAGTGAAGCGTTTGCTAAAACAACCCCACTTAAACCTCCTATAGTGAACATAACAACAAAACCTAAAGCAAATAGCATTGAAGGTGTTAAGTGTAATGATCCACCATATGTTGTGGCTAATCAACTAAATATTTTAATTCCAGTAGGTACTGCAATTATTAAAGTTGCCGCAGTAAAATAGGCTCTAGTATCTACATCTAAACCAACACTATACATGTGATGACTTCAAACTACAAAACCTAATACTCCAATTGACATCATAGCATATACCATACCTAAGTAACCGAAAACGCTTTTGTTAGAGCTGGCTGATATAGTTGTACTAATGATACCAAAACCGGGTATAATTAATATATAGACCTCAGGATGTCCAAAGAATCAGAAAAGATGTTGGTATAATATAGGGTCTCCACCTCCAGCTACTTCAAAGAATGAAGTATTAAAATTTCTATCTGTTAAAACCATAGTAATTGCACCAGCTAAAACAGGTAAAGATAATAATAATAATACTGCAGTTATAACTACAGCTCATCCAAATAAAGCTAATTTATGTAATCTTATACCAGGACTTCTCATATTTAATATGGTTGTAATAAAGTTCATAGCTCCTAATAAACTACTTACTCCTGATAAATGTAGTGCAAAAATGGCTAGATCTACACTTGGACCACTATGACTTTGTAGTCCAGATAAAGGAGGATATAATGTTCAACCTGTACCGGCTCCATTTTCTATCATACCAGCAAATATAAATAGTAAGAAACTAGGTATTAGTAATCAAAAACTTATATTATTTAATCTAGGGAAGGCCATATCTGGACCACCTACTAGTAAAGGTAATAAGAAATTACCAAATCCTCCTATTAGTGCAGGCATAACCATGAAAAAAATCATAACGATTGCGTGGGCTGTTATTATACTGTTATATAATTGATTGTCCGCTATATATTGAACACCTGGTCCGGATAACTCTAATCTTATTAATACAGAAAATGAAGTTCCGGCTAAACCTGCGAATAAAGCAAATATTAAATATAGTGTCCCTATATCTTTAGCATTACTTGACAGGAATCATCTCTCTTTTCACATCGTTATTTTAGACAAATTCAAGCTTTCATTAGCAGTGTAATTGCTATCCGATGTACTGCTCATTTCTCTAATATTTTCATTATTAAATTCTGCAGATTTTTTTTGTGTTTCTAAATTAAATAAGTTTAACCTATTGGATTCAACCATATTTATTTAGTTTGTTTAAGATTATTATTATTGTTTATTTGTTTTTTTTTATGAAAAAGGCTTTTAAAAAGTAACAAATGATGGATGTTTTATTTATTTGTTTATTTTTAATCATTATTGCTAATTTAGACTTTTTTAGAATTTAATAACTCAACCTTTAATAAAAGGAAATTTATTTATACTCTATTAATTTAGTATTTTTTTCGGCAAATTGCGTACAATTTGTTTCGAATAAGATTTTTGACAAATGTAATCAGCTTTAATTACAGCTTAAACTATCTTTTTATTTTTTAGATTTGCCGTGAAAAATGAAAAGGATGAGCTATAAAACTATTTCTAGCTAATATGACCCAGGAGAGATTTGAACTCTCGCTGTAACAGTGAAAATGTTATGTCTTAACCAAACTTGACGACTGGGTCATTTTGTTTTTTAATCTAAAAAATTATATAAAAACTTATAATGTTATAGCTTTATAGCCTATACTAGTAAAAAGTTTTTTTTTAAGCATTGCGGACCAAGGATTTGAACCTCGATCGTCTGGTCATGAGCCAGACATGTTACCCTTACACTAACCCGCATTTATGAGAAATATAGGGATCGAACCCATGACCATTCACGTGTAAAGAGACCGCTCTACCACTGAGCTAATTTCTCTTTGTAGCAAGATTTTAGAAAACCATAATAATAAAGTAAATTATGTGAAAAGAATAAAGGTTTTTAAATAAACAAAAGGTTACAAAATAATATTAAAAGTTGTATAAAAATGTTTTATTTATTTTTCACTTATTTCTTTTAAATAAGAAATATAGAAAAGCCAAGTGTAAGTATCGCACTTACTTCCACCGATTACAAAACGGTAACATTTCTTTTATGCTAACAAGGCTTTATATGATAACTATATTATTTAGTAAATATTAATTAGTACTTTATGTCTTAAAACCGCAAAGTTCTTGCAACCAAAGCCTATAATAGGCCTATTATATATAGAGCCATACGTAGTGTTTTACTACGAATATAAGAATATAATAAAGTAAGCTTCATGCTTATATGCGTTCAGCGCTTATCTTTAATTGACGTGGCTTTCTTGCCATGCTTAATGGTCTGTTCCTTATATGTATGGTCAGAGATTACGTCTCCACTGCAATATAAGCAACATTATTTTAGTTAAAATAAATTAAGATGCATTAAACAACAAGTAAACTATAGGTCAACATACCCAATTCCTTTCGTACAAGGGGTCTGTCTTTATTTTATTCCAAATTCCCCTAGAAGATAGAAACCATACTGTCTCACGACGTATTAAACCCAACTCATGTAGCTCTTTAATCGACGAACAGTCGAACCCTTCATGATTCCTGCGTTCATGTGGATGAGCTAAGCCGACATCGAGGTGCCAAACCGCGCACTCAATTTGTACTCTCTTGCGCTCATTAGCCTGTTCAAAGATGTTATAATAAATTTTTTATTTATTTCCATAATTTACATTATGGTTCAGACTATTTTATCATTTATTTTTTGTTTTTTTTTCTTATTAATTACCGCTAACTCAACCTTTAATACCAAATGAACCTATTCTTGTTTTAGATCTTAATTTAGTATATTGTATATTTGATTTTAAATTTCCTTTTAATATCACAGATGATATATTTTTATAAGAAGAACCTATATTTAAAAGATTACCTTTATACTGTATTTTTGATACGGAACGAGAAGCAGTATAACGTTTACTTAATCTACCTGCAGCTTGTAATCTAAACCCAGTAATATGTTTATATTTAAGATTATTTAAAATAATATATTTTAATAAATTTGCATTAGTTACTTGTTTCAATTTATTTTCACTAAGCTTATTTGCAGAAAGTTTATAATCTAAAAAAAGTTCTTTTTTGTGTATACTAATTTTATTTTTCATTTTTTTAAGCATTACACGCATTTTTCTTTTATTTCGAGTTAATTTTAATTTCACACTTTCAGATAAAATATCACTATTTAAATAAAAACGTTTTAAATTAACTAGATTAAATTCTACATTTTTATTATATAAAAACTCCAAATGTTTTTTTAATAAGCTTAAATAAGTATAATTAAATTTTGATTTATTTAGATATATAAGTTGCTTGTATAAAAAATATAAACGTAATTTTTTCATAGTTAGATTTAATACCTTTTTATAAAAAAAAACGGTATAATTAGATAAACTTCTAATAGTGTTTATTTTGTAATTTTTATTTACAACATTTAAGCCTTTTACTAATAAATATTTACTTTTATTAAATTTTACTAAACTATCTAAACCTTTTATATATATAGATTTTAATGTTTTTATATAATTCTTATTTACTTTTTTTTTCATAAAATTCTTTATAAATATATTTTTTAATTTAAATAAATAATTATATTTTTGCCGATTAAATATATATATGTTTATTAAAACACTATTATTTTTATGTTTAAATTCTCCATTACTTAAATAAATTCTATTTGATGATAATCTTCTTAATCTAAGTAATAATCTTTTAGTTCTTATTTTTTTTTCTAAACTTTTATTATATAGGCTAAAGAAACTTTTAATTATTTTCATTGCATAAATTGTAGTACAAGGTATTAAATTTAAATTTTTTTTATTATAAACATATATACTGTTATTTCACTCTCTTACTGAAGAAGGATAATGTTTAGATTCCTCATTAGTAGATTGTTTTAATTGTTTTTCTAGTTTATTTTTTTTTAATAAGTCTAACATTGTATAAATATGTAATTATTAAGTAACTATATTTGAAATTAAGATTACATAATTTTTAAAATTAAATTGAAAAAAAAAATAAATATAAATGCTGGATTTTTAGTCGTTGAACGTTTTTTGTAGTATTTTTCTTTATTACAAAATTTCGCTTCAAATTAACTATAATTAAAGTTTTTTTTGAATTTAACCCAGTTTTAGTTCATACTTTTTAGTATGAAAGGACAAATTTTATCCCTAGCGTAACTTTTTCAAAAATCCAAGACCTTTCCTTTCCGTATCTTGCGATCATATGCCCCACTTACGTGACTGATGGACTTGTATGTCTGACAGTAAAGCAAGATTAAGCCATTAAACTTTTACAGTATTATTAAATATCATAGTATAATATTACTACAACTAAATCATTTTATAAACATAAAATGATTTTTACAACTATTCACCGCATAGTCAAAATCTTACTTAAATTATATATAATTGTATTTAAAACAACGATAACTGAATAATTAGGTTAAAATTAATAACAAATTAAAATATAATATAATTATAAATAAATAGATATTTATTTATAATTATACTACGTATAAAACATACGTATTTACTATTAGAAATTTGGATATACCCAGTTACTATTTATGGGATCTGTGCCCCGCATAAACTGTCTTCTAATCAATTAACTAAAATAAAGTAAATAAAGGTGTCTCATTGTTGTTGTATTAGGGATTTATACAGACCTCCGTTTTACTAAAATCAAAGCGGGTGATCCACCTTGTTAAAAATAAAGCCGAAGGTTTGTTCTGTACAGGGATTTATTTTTTAGTATATTTATACACCTAATACTTCTACCTTATACTCTTGTAAATCTTATATTATAGTTTAAATTAGTAACAGTAAAGCTGCAAAGGGTCTTCTCGTCTATCTAGAGGTAAACAGTATCTGCACTGCTATTCCAATTTCACTGAGCCAATCATCGAGACAGCTGTTGTATCGTTACATCATTCATGCAAGACCGCATTTAACGGCCAGGGTATTCCGCTACCTTAGGACCCTCATCGGTAAGGCCGCCGTTTATCGGGGATTCCATCCAGACCTAACTTTTTAATTTTAAGCCTTTTAGTTACCGAGCCGACACTGGGCAGACATCACACTCAATAGTTCGATATATCTTAGCAGAGTGCTTTGTTTTAATTAAACAGTCGTACAACACAATTCTATGCTTCCTCTTATATAGGTATTTATAATTACCGTATTATAATGGCCCACCTTATCCCGAAGTTACGTGAGTCAATTTGCCGAGTTCCTTAATGATTGATTACTCAAACGCCTTCGTATTTTCTACTAGCTTACTTGTGGTAGTATTTAGGAACGGTTTTTTTCAGTTTATTTTCCAGAACTAATTTCACTTTAATTAGTTTTTTCTTTGCTTTGAAGCTTTTTATCTCATCAGATTAATTCTTTAGAGGCCGTAAATTATTTGCACATCCTGCCATAAGCTTAAGGCGAGTGGAGTTACTAATTTACTAGTAATACTAGTAAATCTTCTACTCCAAAATCTTTTTCGTTACTCATGTCAGCATTATCACCTGGATTATCTAACTTTTTAATTTTATAAAAAACAAATCTAAGATTTATCCAGTGTTCCGCTACCCCATAAATAAATGTTTATTTATGGACAAGGTTTCGGTATATTATTTAGATCCGTAATATTTTTGGTATGATCTTCTCTATAAATATCAGTGCTCTGTTACGAGATCTTTAAAAAATGGCCGCTTCTAAGCCTATTTCCTGATCGTGTTTAAAGACACATCCTTTATTTCACTCAACAATAATTTTGGAACCTTATTAACTCTTGTTCTGGGCTGTTTCCCTTTAGACATACAACCTTATCGTACTATGTCCGATTATTTAATATAAATTTTAGCCCTTCCGAGTGCAAAATCTCTCCGATAAAATCTTCACGATCCCCCGATGTATTCAAATAAATTTGATCGAGATCACAGTTCTGTACCTGCTAAAATCTTAATTAAATTACCTACTTATATAGGTTTCGCGGAAAACCAGCTGAACTAGTCAGTTTTGTCTTTCACTTACTTACCACCATTCTTCGGATATCTTTACAACGATAACCCGTTCGGACTTTTATAATCCTGATAATGGTAAGATCACTAGTCTTCGGGTCTAAAGTTAGATACTTCTCATTTTTACATAATCGATTTCTCTGAAGTAATAGTCAACTAGATAACACATCGTTATCTGGTTGAATAAAGATTAATTAGTGAAAATATCATCTCTTCAGTATATACCTATATACTGTTTAATCCTATGTTTAAACTTATGTTTAAACTTTACTTTACTTTACTTTGCATCTAACATTAACTTGCTGACCCATTATGCAAAAGGTACGCTTTCGTTTTTTATTTAAATTTATCTCAAGCTGCTTATAAAACTACTATTTCATGTATTCCCTCACGGTACTTTTCACTATCGCTTATGATTACCATATTTAGCTTTAGAGGAAGGTTCCCCTTTATTCAAACAGATATACCGTTTTACTTATAAGCTTTTCTACCTTGCTTCACATTTTTTGTAGAATCTCGTTTGATTTATTTTCCTAAAGTTATTAAGATATTTCAATTTACTTTGTTTATATAACTGATTTTTCAGTGCTCTTTACATTCATTAAGCCTTGGTTCATAGCAGACAATTCATAATAATTTCTTTTTATACTTATTTTTTTAAAAAATTGAATATAACAATTTTTATCCATTTTCGTAATTTTATCATCCAGGATAAAATATCTATTAGGCCTTCTTTATTTAATTTTCTTAAATTTGGTAAGGAAATGATAATTTGAGAGAGTTTAATTTGGAAGAAAAAAAATTTTTATTTTTTTTTATTTTATTTTAGAGATAATTGTGCTTTTACATCAGCTAAAAGTGCATCTAAATGGGCTAAATTTTTGTTTGCTGTTTCAAAGCTATCCAAAACGTTATTTCATTGCCCATGACTAGTTTCAGCTAATATATCCACAGAAAATTTTAAATATAATTCATTACAATTGATATGTAAAAGCAGTTCTCTATAAACACAATTTAATTGATAAAAATTTAAGTCATTAGATTGCAATTCTATTGTTATTCTCTTAATAACATAAGTAGAGGTAAAAACTATGTCCTTATAAATAGCTTCGGGGATACTATTATATAAGTAATAAGCTCCAAAATATAGTATTAGAAGAACAATTAATAAGTCAGAAGAAGATTCTAACTGAACAATAGAAGACTTATCTTTTTGACAGTTTCTAGCTAAGAGATTAATAGCCAATAATAAAAAAGCTAAACCGGCTATGAATATAAAAAAGAAAGTTAAACTAGATATGATAATTATATATATAATTACATAAAAACAAAAAACTTACGCATAAATGACTTTTTAATTTTAAATTAAAAAAAAATAAAAGAAATAAAATACTTTGGCTTATAGTAAGTAATTATATCAAAATGATAGTTATTTGATATATATTGTTTGTTTTCAATTTTTTAATTGTAGATTATTCATTTGTCTACTATCTATTTTCAAGGCATTTTTTCCTAATTCAAAAACAAAACCTAGAGTTAATACTAAAAAAAAAACTAACATCATTATTAGTCCATAAATTCCATTAGTATATGCACTTACTACATAAGGATATACTAATAATATTTCTAAATCAAATAATAAAAATAAAAGAGCAAATATGAAAAATGATATACTAAATTGAGTTCTATTTTGACCTAAAAAAGAATGAAATCCACACTCGAAAGCACTATTTTTTTCTTGATAAGGATTGTGTGGAGAAAGTAAGATATTAATAGCAAGTAATAAAAAAGCTAAAACAGGTATAAGTATAAAAAAGAAAGTTAAACTAGACATGATAATTATATATATAATTACATAAAAACAAAAAACTTACGTATAAATGACTTTTTAATTTAAAATTAAAAAAAAATAAAAGAAATGAGAAACTTTGAAACTTTTTGGCAATACGAATTGATAATTAAACTAAAATAGTTTTATCAATTCTACTTATAGTGCATGTAAAATTTTTCTAGGTTTTCATAAACTTGTAACTTTATGTATCAATAGAATCTTAAATTAAAAATAGTAAAAAATACCTCAATTTAAAAAACTTTATATAGTAATAAAAAATGCAACATTAAACATAAAATGGTTTTTTAAATAAAAAAAAAATAATTTGTAAACAAACTAAAAAAATTAATAAAATATCAATTAAAATTATAACATAATATCATAAATAACTAATTATATTATTTTTCTATTATTTTATTAAAAGTTACTCTTATTCGATTAATATTCCCATTAAATTGCCTGAATACCACTGTACTAAACAGAACATCTAAAGCAATCGAATCATAAGTAGTTAAAGGAGTATAAGGACTACATCATACTGCTTCGGAATGATATCAATTAGTTACTCTATGTTTTTTAGTATCCGGTTTCAAAAAGCTTGGCCAAAAAGCAAGATATGAATCAAGTTCACCTATATTTGTGTTAGTATCAATTTTCATATAGTCTGGCATATGTAAAGTGGTTATATAATTATTTTGCACTGTATTATCTTCCGCTTTATTTATATTTTCATATACTTCAACACTTATATCCATAGAAATTAAATGCCGATATTTAAATACTCCATCCAATACACAGCTAAAAATATTTTTATTAATATCTTCTCCATTTTTAGCCGCGAAACTAACAAAAGGCGAAATTACTAATTTCGCTTTTTTCCCATAATGCTATTTACCTTTGATGTATAATTGCGGATTTGTAGCAAAAGGCCTTTCTGCTAAAGGCGTGTTATAAATATTTCCATATGTTTTTCATTCCACATTTAAATTTTATATTTTTTTTAAATAAAATTTAATAAGATGTATTTGTATTTTAAAGGCTATTACTTGAATGAGATATTAAAGATAATAAATCGCATAAATTTAATATTTCATTAGGTATTAAAATAAAAAGTACAACAATTAAATTTAAAATACCTAATGTTATAGAAAATATATTAGATAATGATATATCTGCATAAGTATAAGATTTTTTGTATTCTGGATCTTCAAAATATACGGTTTTTATAACACTTAAATAATAAACTGCACCAATAACACTAGTTAATACTGCAACTAAAACTAATAATATTTTACCATTATCTAAA
>CAOJBI010571042.1:0-21024 GCA_948277035.1 Euphorbia corollata
CCTCACATAATCAAGAGCCCCATTTTACTGGTTTTATTATTGTAAATACTCAATACTTTCCTTTTTTTTTCATAAAATATCACTCGTTCTTATTAATTAATAAAATAAATAACCTTTCTCTCATATATCTTTGTCTAAGGCCCGTAATTTGTAAGGCCGACCTTGCAAGAATATTATTTTTGACAAATTCATTAAGTGAAATGTTAGTAACTCGGGTAACTGAAATGTTATTAACGATTTAAATATTATGATTGAACACCAAAAAAAAAATATATATCCAAGTCGCAATCCAAACTATAGCAGTGAGAGTACTTAGGGTGTGTTTGAAAACCTAAAATTTGAGAGAATTCAATTGAATTCATTTCATTTTATACAGAAGGTTTGTAACTTTTGTAAGTAAAATGAAATGAATTCAATTGAATTCTTTCAAAATTTGAGTTTCCAAATACACCCATAATAATCTATTACCAAACTTCAAAAAAGTAAAATGGGGTACGAGGAGAATAATTAGGTCCATTTATTTGAAAAATTGGATTTAAAGACTTTTCTTGAAAAAAAATAATATTTTGGTTCCAAATTATGGTAAAAGAAGCCTATTATTTCAGAATAGTGACAATATATTTTAACAATTTAACATTTTAATATTTATCTTTATTATTTAAAAAATATATACATCATATGATTTAATAATTTTCTGAATTATTTTCATTTTTTATGACTTTTTAAAGTTTATTATCATAATTTAATTAGAAAAATATTTGTAACATAAAAAATTTCATAATTTATCAATGATGAGTATAGTATTTTTATTAATCATGATCTAAAAATTCAGAGAAAAACGAAGAAGATTACTCATTTTTGTGACATAATTTAATATTAGGTATCATTTATTTGCAAATTTTTTGAAATCACGTAACCCTTTTACAAAAAAGGTTATTCATGCCCCGTTTAACAAATAAATGAACCCACTTACCCTTAAAAAATTCATGCGTAAATTTTAAAAAAATATTATCTAAAAGAATAATTTCATCGAATATGAATAATACTAACAATATTTTCCGGAGCTCCAATAAGTTTTTTATATATTTAAACCTTTTATAGACTTGAACTCATGACTTTTTCGTAACTCCGATATTTTTGGTTGTTTTTAACTTAAATTTTTTAGCTATATACATTTTCAAAATAACATAATGCACATTATATCAAGAGGTTTTTATATGGTTTAATATTTACAAAGTAGCCAAAATGTCATATTAATTTACGTATATAGTTAATTATGCAATATGTTATAAAAAATACATAAAAATATAATGATAATCGAAGTAAACGGTATTCGATTCATGTTGGTTACAATATGGTTAATAATTTTTGATATTTTTGATATTTATTTGATTTCCATTTCGGTTATTGAATCAGATTAATTATTAAACACCTTTAACATTAATAATTTGGCCGAATTCATAAGTTACCTCTTAAACTTGCCTCTCGGTGTTGTATCAAATCCTAAGTTGATCTTCCGGTTTTGTGAATTTGTAGCTTATAGCTTATATTTGATTTTTGGTTTGCTCCTCTATTTTAATTATCAATTTCATATCGTTTTGAGCAAATGCTTTAGCATTTATTATGTGGATGATTTTTATTGTTGTGTGATTTTTCGAATCCCAATCTTCTACTTTTGAGTCAATGCGATATTATATATTGTTTCTTGATAAGTTACATTGTTCAATGATTAAGATAGGTTTTGATCTTGGAAGTTTGAGTGAATATGAAAAAGTATACATAAATTTATGTCATTGTTTTAATTCCTGATTTATTTGATCCACCATTAGATGTCGAAATCGTTCTAATGTTCAAAATTTGTTATAATTCAGCTATTTTACTGGGAGATTTGTGTGTTCATGAGTTTAAATCTGTTTACAACCTTCAAAATTTAAGTTAATTTAGTTTATTTTATATCACTTTATATCTGAAAAGTAATTACAGTGCTTTTATAAGTGTTATAGACCTTTAAATCATAAGCTACTAGACTTTTGTATATGGTTGTTGTATTTGTATAGGATATAAGCGCTTTATACAAAGTACAAAAGTGCTATAAAGTGCTCATATCATAAGTTGCTATGATTTTTGTGTGAAGCGGTTTATGGTATTAAAGCAGCATAGACACTTTATACCATGTATACAAGTGGTATGAAATAAGTGCTAATATTATAAACTGCTGCGATGTTTTGTGTGGTGGTCTAAGGTATAAGAGCTTTATACCGGCTATAAAACTGGAATAAATTATATTTTTTTTTAAATTTCAATAGGGTCTTTTTGGGTTATGTGATATAATTTGTTTTATTTATTTTGTTCCTCGTTGTTTAATTCAAATATGTATTATTCAATTTGTTAAATTTTTTATCCTTTTAATTTTTTCCGTAAATAATCTAAATGCATACCATAAAAATTAAACGAGTAACAAAATTTAACAAAGATCAAGAAAATAAGTATTTATATAACAATGACTAAAAGAATAACATGTATGGCAAATGATCAAGTGTGAAAACTGATTATACCACATGGTTAAAAGGAGTTTCATTCCCATGAAAATTTACTTACTGCCCAAATTTTAGCAAGTTTATCATATTTATCAAAATTAATAAAATATTATTATAAACTATTATTTATTTAAATAATTTATTTATCAATATATATATTTAACTTATTTAAAAGAAACAGTGAAAATTTGTGTCATCAAAATTATAACCAAGGATTCAATTTTAAAAAATGTAAAAAACAAATTGCAAATATTGAATGGTTACAGGGAAGCTTTCTTTATTGAATTCCGGCGAAGAAGTCATAGCAAAAGAGAGCAGAGCAGAGCAAAGCATTGATGTTGCAAAGCAGAAGAGATGCAAATTCGCAGTCGAAGAGAAAGCAATCTGAATGATGCAAGGTCTCCACCATCAACAACAACAACAACAACAACAACTCGCTGCTCTTCTCAACGCCGCTCTCCCCAAAGACGATTCCGTTTCCTCTTCTTCTACTCCGGCAGCTTCCACCACCACTACTTCCGCCGCTTCTCAAAGCGCCAAAGTTTCCAATTCGGATGACGACGACTCCTCTCGTCTCTCTGCCATTAACAATCTCCACCGTGCAATTCTTTTCCCTCCTAACTCTATCCTTGTCTCTCATTCAGCTTCTTATCTTTCCCAGGGTTTCTCAAAGCTCCTCAATGACAAGTATGTCTCTGTTTCCATTTTTTAGGTTTTGTACTTCAAATATTTGTTAATATTTGCAATTTAGGAGAATTTGATTTTGTTCGCTTTGCGGTTAGATAGGAGTGTTCGTAATTTACGGTTAGAAGTTGTTAATTCTTTTACGAATTTTATGAGCAAGGTTTATAAGATCAAATCATTCTCTGAGCTACCTTTGGATTATGAACTATAACCAAATGCTAACTGCCAAGTGAGATTAGTATTAGGTAATTATCTGATTTAAAATTCAATGTAATTTTCCATGAATCTCTGATTCAGGTCATATTCTGTGAGGCAAGCTTCAGCTACTGCTTATGGGGCTCTATGTGCTGTGCTGTGCTCTATCATCATGGGACCCAATGGGAGGCAGAACCATGTTATGCTTGGAAATTTAGTTGATCGGTTCATTGGCTGGGCATTGCCATTGCTTAGCAATGTCAGTGCTGGTGATGGATCAACAGAACTGGCAGTGGAAGGCCTTCGTGAGTTTCTTAGTGTTGGAGATGTTATGGGGACTGAGAGATATGTTTTACCAATTCTCAAAGCATGCCAAGAACTGATGGAGGATGAAAGAACCTCCTTGAGTTTATTACACCGCCTTCTGGTTGTTTTGTCTTTGATTTCTTTGAAGTTTTTTAGAATTTTCCAACCTCATTTCCTTGACATTGTTGATGTGCTTCTTGGCTGGGTGCTGGTACCAGATCTTGCTGAGTCAGATAGAAGAATAATTTTGGATAGTTTTTTGCAATTTCAGAAACATTGGGTTGGGAACTTGCAATTTTCGTTGGGATTGTTGTCGAAGTTCTTGGGTGATATGGATGTATTACTGCAGGATGTCAGTTATGGAACCCCACCCCAATTTCGAAGGTTGCTAGCATTGCTGTCTTGTTTTTCAACGGTATTGCAGTCTACTGCTTCTGGATTGCTGGAAATGAATCTCCTTGAAAAAATTAGTGAATCTCTTAGTCAAATGCTTCCTCAGTTACTAAGATGTATATCTTTGGTTGGAAAGAAGTTTGGGTGGTCAAAATGGATTGGAGACTCATGGAAGTGCTTGACTCTTTTGGCTGAAATATTATGTGAAAGGTTTTCTACTTTTTATCCAGTTGCAGTTGACATTTTGTTTCAAAGCCTCGAAACTAACAGCATGACCCAAACCAGAGCTGACAAAATTTCCTCCTTTCAAGTTCATGGGGTCTTAAAAACTAATCTGCAGTTATTATCTCTGCAAAAACTTGGTCTCCTTCCTTCATCAATTAAGAAAGTTATACAACTTGATGCCCCGATATCTCATCTGCGTTTGCATCCTAATCATTTGGTGGTAGGAAGCTCCGCTGCCACTTACGTGTTCTTGCTTCAACATGGTAATGATGAAGTTGTCAAATGGGCTATGGCTGTGCTAATGGAAGAGCTAGAGCTGTTAAAGGATATGTTAAACAAAACATTAGAGCTTGGAGATGAGGTCAGGAGTGTTACTGGTTCTCGATCCTATTCAAAATCAGAATTGCTTGCATTAATGAAATTTGATTTGAAAGTTCTATTAACTTGTGTTTGTTCCAGTGGCCTCGACAAGTTTATTAAACAACCAGACATTCTTGCTATTTATCTTAAGAGATCAGAAGAATTGACATGTTTTATTTCTGAGAGATTAGATCCTTTTCTCCTACCAGTGAAGGGCTATCTAGAGCTGCAACTCAATATTATCAAGACCACTGACAGGCTGGCTGCAGTTGAATTCGTGAGCAAGTGCTCCTTAGCAAAACTTTATAGTGAGAAAGCTTCTAGAGAGAATTCCGGTGAAAAGACCCACAGTAACACTTCTCATGCTGCATATTCTGTTGTTACAGTGGAGCATTTGAAAAAATACAGTGTGATTCTTATCAAAGCTTTACATGTTTCATCTCCTCTTGCTGTTAAGGTAGCAGCCCTAGAATGGATCCAAAATTTGTCTAAGAATCTTATTTCCATTTATCAAAATTCAAATGACAATCCTCTTTTTTATGAAGGATTTGGATACATTGGTAAGGTTGGAAACATTATTTTCGCTGTACTTGACGTTGCATTTGACAGGGAGCCAAAAGTAAGGTCACATGTTGCTTTAGTTTTGGAGGATCTTCTAAAAGCTAGACTCATAGAGCCCATGTTTCTCTACCCCGTAGCTCAAGTGGTTTTAGAAAAACTCGGTGATCCAGATGTCGAAATAAAAAATGCCTTTGTTAAACTACTTGCCTGTTTCATCCCTACTACAATGTATTTGAGTGATTTACATGCTTGTGGAACATTCATCAAATCTATCCCCAGTGCACTTGTACTTGGTAACTATTCTAATTTGCATTGGAAGCAACTAATTGCCCTGAAGCAGCTGCGGAAACTTCATTCTCAACAACTTGTTTCAATTTTGAGTTACATATCTCAGAGATGGAAGCTTCCACTATCTTCTTGGATTGAGAGGCTGATTCATAGCCGTCAAAGTTTGAAGGACCATGTTGTTTTAGGGCAGCTTGAGGAAACAGGTAAATCTGGTTCCAATGTTCTATGGTTAGACATAAAAGTGGACGAAGACCTTCTTGAAAGAATCTGTTCAGTTAATAATTTGGCCGGTGCATGGTGGGCTATACAAGAAGCAGCTAGATATTGTATTATAACGCGACTACGGACTAACCTTGGTGGGCCCACCCAAACATTTGCAGCCCTGGAAAGAATGCTTTTGGACATTTCTCATGTATTACAGCTAGACATTGAACAGAATGATGGGAATTTAAGTATAATTGGTTCTTCTGGTGCCCATTTGTTGCCAATGAGGTTGCTTCTAGATTTTGTTGAGGCCTTAAAGAAGAATGTATACAATGCATATGAAGGATCAGCGATTTTGCCATCTGCTACACGCCAGAGTTCTTTGTTCTTTCGGGCAAACAGGAAGGTCTGTGAGGAGTGGTTCTCTCGCATATGTGAGCCCATGATGAATGCTGGATTAGCCTTACAATGCCATGATGCTACAATTCAATATTGTGGTCTACGCTTGCAGGAGCTCAAGAACCTAATAGCTTCATCTTTGAAGGACAAGTCTAGATCAGAGGCATCTGAGAATGTTCGTACTATCAGGGATAAATTTTCTAGAGACATTCTGAGAGTCTTACAACACATGTCGCTGGCGTTGTGTAAGAGTCAAGAACCAGATGCTTTGGCGGGTTTACAACAATGGGCCGCAATGACTTTTGGCTCTTGGCTTGAGGATGAGAACCAATCTCTGAGTCAGACTGGAATGTCACATCATTTTGCATGGATCACTGGTTTGGTGTATCAGGCCGAAGGCCAGCATGAAAGAGCTGCTGCCCACTTCACTCAACTGTTACAAGATGATGAATCACTCAGCTCTATGGGTTCTGATGGCATACAGTTTGCTATTTCACGTATTATTGAAAGCTATACTGCTTTATCTGATTGGACAACATTAGAATCTTGGCTATCTGAGCTGCAAATGCTTCGATCTAAACATGCCGGAAGAAGCTATTCGGGTGCTTTAACTACAGCTGGCAATGAAATCAATGCGATTCATGCCTTGGCTCGCTTTGATGAGGGTGATTTACTCGGAGCTTGGTCATACCTTGATTTGACACCTAAAAGTAGCTCTGAACTCACACTTGATCCAAAACTAGCTATGCAGAGAAGTGAACAAATGCTTTTACAGGCAATGTTGCTCCATCTTGAAGGGAAGGTGGACAAGGTTCCAAATGAAATACACAAGGCCAAGGCAATGCTGGAGGAAATATTGTCTGTTTTGCCACTTGATTGTTTAACAGAAGCAGGGCTACTTGCTAGTCAGTTGCATTGCATCTTTTTTTTCGAAGAAGGTCACAAACTTAAGGGAGACTTGGTGAAACCCAAGCAACATCAATCAATATTAAGTTCATATTTCGAGTCATTGCACTCTGTAATGAATAGGACTCATCAAGATTGTAACCCATGGTTAAAAATCCTCCGGGTGTATCAAACCAATGTTCCAACTTCTCCAATCACTTTTAAACTTTGCATGGATTTGTCAAGCTTGGCCCGTAAACAGGAAAACCTAGTGTTAGCCAGCCGACTGAACACCTATCTCCATAGTCATGTACAGAGTTGTTCTGAGAAGAGGCATTCTGATTTTTTTTCATCAAATTTGCAATACGAAGACATCCTTCTCATGTATGCTGAAAAGAAGTTCAAAGATGCTTTTGAAAATCTTTGGTCATTTATCCATCCATGCATGATAACTTCTGCATCCATTTCTGATTCAGATGATAATATTCTGAAGGCCAAGGCATGCCTGAAACTTGCACGTTGGTTGAGAAGGGATTATTCTGAGCAGAATATAGAGAGTATCATTTACAAGATGAGATCGGATTTTGTTGTTGATGGTGTATCTTTTCTTGGCAGCATTGGACCATCTGACAGTGCTGAGAACTCATTCTCTAAACCAAGTTTGGCTGTTGTTGTTGAAGAAATTGTGGGTACAGCCATAAAATCGTCTACACGACTGTGCTCCACAATGGGGAAATCATGGATGTCTTATGCTTCCTGGTGTTTCAGTCAGGCAAGAGACTCCCTCTTCTCTCCACGTGAAACTGTTCTCCACTCGTGTTCTTTCTCTCCTCTACTTCTTCCAGAAATTCTTCCAGAAAGATTTATGTTGACTGAAGATGAGAGAAGCAGAGTTTATTCTGTACTTCTGCAGCTATTTCAGAATGAGGACGATTCTTTCCTTGGTGAAGGAGAAGACTGGACTGTTTCGCTTGGCATCCAAAATTTAAGAAATAACAAATATGTTGAGGCTTTGGTGCAGCAGATAGTGGATATAATGGAATCTGCAGCTGGGGCACCTGGATCAGATAACTCCAGTGGTGATTGCCTTTCTGTCGCACTTGCATCTCAGTTACATACTTTCCTACGTAAAAGAGCTGGCCTAGAAGAAATAGAAATTTCATCTGCAGTTGAGAATTTAGTAAATGTTTGGTGGTGTTTGAGGAGAAGACGAGTGCATCTATTTGGCTGTGCAGCTCTTGGTTTCATGCGGTACCTAACATATTCATCCACGAAACAATCTGATCCTCAGGTGGCTGGCGCAGGAAGTGAATCACAGAAACTAAAAACTGGCAGCTATACTTTGAGGGCTTCTTTGTATGTACTACATGTATTACTTAATTATGGAGTTGAGTTGAAAGACACATTTGAGTCCACTCTTTTCAAAATACCTTTATTGCCATGGCAGGTTAGAAAATCTTGGTCACTATCCCTTTCTGACTACATACATACAACAATTTCTTCTATATGTTTACATCTCTTCATATTTACATATATTCTTTTACTTCTGGTAGGAAATCACTCCCCAGCTGTTTGCTCGTTTAAGTTCTCATCCTCAGCAACTGGTTCGGAAGCAATTGGAGGGCTTATTGATGATGTTAGCTAAGCAGTCTCCTTGGTCAATAGTTTTCCCAACTCTAGTTGATATGAATACCAATGAAAAACCCTCAGAGGAGCTTCAGCACATCCTAGGATGTCTGGTAATTTAAATTTTATTCACCAGTTCGCAAGATATGTGCATTTTAGAAATCTCTTTCTTGACCACTGTCTTAGCCAAGTGGTTAAGATTGAATTTGTGACTTCTAGAGGTCTCAGGTTCGAGTTACATCTGGGATTGGGTGGGAATTTATTTTTTTTCAATTTAATGTAAGCACAACTGCCCAAATTTTTTAAAGAAGATATCTCTTTAACTTTTATTTTGTTGCTGATTTCAAATAGATGGAATTTCGGCACTTAACTCTTTCCTTCTTCAACCCAAAACTACTACTGCTGAAACATTCATGTCAATGCATATTTTAAAAACACGATTTTTACGCTGGTTCGGCCTGGAAAATCTATTATAGTAAACAGAAATGAGGTACCATCGCATATGTTAGATTTCCATGATCAGTTTAATAAAAATTTAGTTTACACGGTCATCATTCAGGTCAGTACAGGCTAGAACATATGTGTGATAAATTTTGATGCTTGGTTCACATTTTACTTTGAAGCTTTTTTCATGAACTCCATGTTTTTTTTAGTTATTTGTTTTATATTAATCTTCATATTCTCATGTGAATGTGAGCAATGAGAGAACAATTTTGTCCCATGCAGAGAGACCAGTACCCAAGATTAATTCAAGATGTTCAACTCATGATAAATGAACTTGGGAATGTGACTGTTCTTTGGGAGGAACTGTGGCTCGGTACACTTCAAGATCTTCATGCAGGTATTCGTGGAATAAGATAATGAAAAATTGTGTTAGATTTTTTTTAAAATAGTAATATGCACGATTTCATGAACTGTCGAAGTTGTGTTTAGTCTTGTTCATATAATCCTGGTGTTATGAGAAGACAGTGTATGTTTTCTAAACTTAATTCTAAGTGAACCACTATGTCGCAATTGGAACCTGAATGTTGGATTGCATCTTCATATTGTCAAGTCAAGAATAGGTATGGGAAGCATTTGTTAATCACATTTTTCAATTGGAAGCATGCAAATTCTCTAATCATTTATTTTTTAGGAGCATAACGACTTGGCTTTCCTTTTATGTGCTTCTTGTCAATTTATTCTGTTCTGCTAAGTGTTGAGATTTTTTACTATAATTTTTTTCCAGATGTGATGAGACGCATAAGTGTGCTGAAAGAGGAAGCTACGCGCATTGCTGAGAATGCAACTTTAAGCCCGAGTGAGAAGAATAAGATAAACGCTGCCAAATACTCAGCCATGATGGCTCCCATTGTGGTGGCCTTGGAACGTCGTCTGGCTTCCACTTCTCGCAAACCTGAAACTCCTCATGAAGTATGGTTCTGTGAGGAATATAGGGAGCGGCTAAAGTCAGCCATTATGACATTCAAGACTCCACCAGTTTCTGCTACTGCACTTGGAGATATGTGGCGGCCATTTGATGAGATCGCTGCTTCATTAGCATCCTACCAGCGGAAGTCATCAATATCACTGGGGGAAGTTGCACCACAACTGGCATTATTGTCGTCGTCTGATGTTCCAATGCCTGGATTAGAAAAGCAAGTTACTGTAGCAGAATATGACAGAGGTCTGACTACAACTCTTCAGGGGAGTATCACAATTGCCTCTTTCTCTGAACAAGTGACTATCTTGGCGACTAAGACAAAACCTAAGAAGCTGGTTATCCATGGTTCCGATGGACAAAAGTATACTTACCTTTTGAAAGGGCGAGAAGATCTGCGTCTTGATGCCAGAATTATGCAGCTTTTGCAAGCAATAAATGGTTTAATGCTTTCATCTTCTGCAACTCGTAGGCATTTGTTAGCTATACGCTATTATTCTGTTACTCCAATCAGTGGTCAGGCTGGCCTTATTCAATGGGTGGAGAATGTGATCAGCATATACAGTGTCTTTAAGTCTTGGCAAAACCGAATACAGCAAACTCAACTCTCTGCAGTTGACACTGAAAATACTAAGAGTTCTGTTCCTCCAGCACTTCCTCGACCGAGTGATATGTTCTATGGAAAAATCATACCAGCACTTAAAGAGAAAGGAATAAGGAGGGTAATTTCACGAAGAGACTGGCCCCATGATGTTAAGCGTAAAGTTCTTCTTGATTTGATGAAGGAAGTTCCTAGGCAGCTGCTTCATCAAGAACTTTGGTGTGCTAGTGAAGGGTTCAAAGCATTCAGCTCAAAATTGAAAAGGTAATCTCTAAAGAACGGGAAAAATTCACACATTTTTCTCCTGTGGGAGTTTCATTTATGTATTCTCAAGCGTTATAGAACTAGTTCTGGCGGCTTATGTTACTACACAAGTGAAGGATTTATAGATAAGTTCGTGCGCTGACTGCCAAAGTCTTTTCTAACTTTTTTTATTTTACCATAGATGTGCATATGTGATTTTGCATGACCATACAATCTTCTAGCTATGCACTTGAGTATGTTTCCTGATCATTTGATAGTTGATGAACTTATTATGTTTCTTGATCATCCTGCCTATAACAACCTATTATTATGAAAGTCATTTGAAATAATAACTGTTGCTGCATTGCAAAAGAGAATGCATTTTAAGAACAACTTTGGCAGCAAAACTATACCAAATGCATGTAACATATAATCTTTCCTTCTCTATATATTTAGGTTTAACAAACTTTTTGGTTGAAGGTGATTAGTATTATATGACAATCAGCAAATTAAAGCTTATAATATGAATTTTTTGTCATAATGCCTTCTATCCTTTGTGCACTCTAAATTTCTAGATGTGCCCTTTCACATCATGGCTAAACCAGTGTTAAATTATTTGCTTTGTAGGTATTCTGGTAGCGTTGCAGCCATGAGTATGGTGGGTCATATTCTTGGTCTGGGGGATCGACATTTGGATAACATTCTTGTTGATTTCTGCAGTGGGGATATTGTGCATATTGATTACAATATTTGCTTTGATAAAGGCCAAAGACTAAAAGTTCCAGAAATTGTTCCATTTCGCCTTACTCAAATGATTGAGGCTGCTTTAGGATTGACTGGAGTGGAAGGAACCTTCAGAGCTAGCTGTGAAGCAATTATTGGCATTCTCAGAGAAAACAAAGACATTCTCCTGATGTTGCTGGAGGTGTTTGTATGGGATCCACTGGTAGAATGGACACGGGGAGATTTTCATGATGATGCAGCGATTGGGGGTGAAGAAAGAAAAGGGATGGAATTGGCCGTTAGCTTGAGTTTATTTGCATCTCGGGTGCAAGAAATTCGTATTCCGTTGCAGGTATCAACCACCAGCTCTTGTGTATTCTTTCCTTTTGAATAGGATATATCTTAGTTTTCTTAATTTTTCTTTATTGAGCTTCACTACATTTTAAATGGATGCAAAGTCTGTTGATTCTATGCTACCTGATTGTTTTTTTATGTCGGTTATGGTTACTTCTCCTTATCTTTCTTCTGGTTGCTAAATTTGTGGAACAAACAAGTAATGTGCTGCGTTCAGGTATTTATTGTTCTGCATCAGTTTGCATTTTTGCTAAAATGTTCTGTCAAAACATTGCAGATGTTTTTTTTGTCTTTACCAAGGTTGTGTATCTAAAAAGTTATTAGAAAACATTTTCCAGTGTTGAAACCATAAAATTTCAGTTTCTAAAGGAAAAGCAGTTAAGAAAAACAACATAAAACATCATTAGAATGAATACTGTACTTCTGTGCCTGTTAAAGTGGAATAGAGAATTCAGGCATGTATTTTGGCTTGCACTCCCTAAATTGATCAAATGTATCGTCAATATCACAAGACTTGGTTAAGTTCAAGAAACGAAAATGATTGTCTAAACCAAAAATTATGTTTCACTGTTTTATTTCTTTGAGTTAGTTTGCAAGTCTAATTTTTGTTAAATCACCAAATAAACTTTGCGTTGACGTATGAATAGTGCCTGATTTTCCACTTGTTTTCAGGACCATCATGATCTCTTGTTGGCTACCCTACCTGCTGTTGAATCTGCACTTGAGGTATTAAGGGTTACATTCTACAATATTTTTACTTCTTAGAAGTTATGTAGCCTATTTTATAGCTTTTCTTTAGCTGACAGTTAGTGTTGCAGAGATTTGCTGATGTTTTAGGTCAATATGAGCTTGTCTCTGCCGTATTTTTTCGAGTTGACCAAGAGAGATCCAATCTTATTCTGCACGAGACATCTGCAAAGTCAATAGTTGCTGAAGCCACTTCTAATTCAGAGAGAACTCGTGCATCATTTGAAGCTCAGGCTCGGGAATTCGCTCAAGCAAAAGCTCTTGTAGTTGAGAAGGCTCAAGAAGCTTCAACGTGGATGGAGCAACATGGGAAGATTCTTGATGCTCTAAGGAGCAATTTACTTCCAGAAATAAATACCTGCATTCAGCTGAGTAATACGGCTGATACCTTGTCCCTTACTGCTGCTGTCCAGGCAGCAGGAGTTCCATTGACTATAGTTCCTGAGCCAACACAAGCACAATGCCAGGACATAGATAGGGAAGTTTCTCAGCTCATTGCTGAGCTTGATCATGGATACTCTTCTGCTATAACTAGAGTTCACATGTATTCTTTGGCTCTTCAAAGAATTTTGCCTCTAAACTATCTTTCTACTAGTTCAGTACATGGTTGGGCACAAGTGTTGCAACTTTCTGCTAATGCCATATCCTCTGATGTTCTCTCTATTACTAGAAGACAGGCTGCTGAACTTATTTCGAATTTACATGGGGATAATCTTGATTCTATCAGACGCAGTCATGAAGATCTTTGTAATAGAGTGGAGAAATATGCACGTGATATAGAGAATGTCGAAGCTGAGAGTTTTGAGCTAGAGAACTCTGTTAGGTCACAGACGGAATCAACAGCCAAGGATCGTCTTATGTCTACTTTTGTTCGGTACATGCAATCTGCTGGTCTTCTGAAAAAAGAAGATATACGGTATGATGTTAATAGAGACGCTATTTTGTCTGGGGGGCAAGAAAACAAGGAGAAGGTGTTTTCTATTTTAAATGTAGCTGTCAGTTCCTTGTACGGTGAAGTTAAGCATAGGATTATTGACATATTCAACATTTCTGTGTGTGGAAGAAATTTTAGTGATAAGTATGGGACTATATATTCTGAGTTTGAAGAGCAGGTAGAGAAATGTGTGCTTGTAGCTGAGTTTGTTACTGAATTGCAGAAATGCCTTAGTTGGGACATTGCTGGAGCAGATAAAGATGTAGAGCATGCAAACATATATTCTGAAAAAAATTGGGCTTCCATGTTTAAATCTTCTTTGCTTTCCTGTAAGAAATTGATTGAGCAAATGACTCAAATGGTTTTGTATGATGTATTGAGATCCACCATTTCACTCAAGTCAGAAGTTATGGATGCATTTGGATTAATCTCACAAATAAGGGGATCTGTCGATATGGCATTGGAGCAGCTATTGGAGGTTGAATTGGAGAAGGCATCCTTGGTTGAACTTGAAAAGAATTACTTTGTTAAGGTTGGCTCCATAACTGAGCAACAACTGGCTCTTGAGGAAGCTTCCCATAAAGGTAGAGACCATTTGTCTTGGGAGGAGGCAGATGAGCTTGCCTCCCAAGAAGAAGCTTGTAGAGCGCAGCTGGATCAGCTTCACCAAACATGGAATGAGAGGGAGATGAGGAATTCTTCTCTGAAAAAGAAAGAAGACGACATTAGACATGCGCTGGTTTCTGCTGAATCATGTCTTGATTCTCTGATTAGCACCAAAGATGTAGGAGGGCCAAATGTTTCAGGAAGCAAAGGAATGTTGGCCATACTATTAAAACCCTTTTCTGAATTGGAATCTGTTGATAAAGCATTGTCAACTTTCAGTAGTTCTATTGCTTCTGCAAATGGGGTTTCTAATTTAACAGATCTTTTGAGTACTGGTTACTCGGTTTCAGAACACATCTGGAACTTCCGTGGCTTGTTGAATAGCCAATATTTCTTCATTTGGAAAGTGTGCATTGTGGATTCATTTCTTGATTCATGCATACATGATGTTGCTTCATCCTCGGATCAAAATTTAGGATTTGACCAGCTCTTTAACGTTGTAAAGAAGAAAGTGGAAGCCCAACTTCTAGAACATATTGGTAGATACCTGAAGGAACGTGTGGCTTCAACATTCTTGGCTTGGTTGGACACAGAAAATGATCGTCTAAAGCATTTGGCTGAGACAACAAAGGATCTTTCTGTTGAGCAACTGAAAAAGGATGCCGTTGCTGTCAGGAAGGTTCAGATTATGCTTGAGGAGTACTGCAATGCACATGAAACTGCTCGAGCAGTGAGATCTGCTGCTTCCATCATGAAGAGACAAGTGAGCGAACTCAAAGAGGCTCTTTACAAGACTAGCCTTGAAATTGTCCAGTTCGAGTGGATGCATGATGCATTGATCCCTTCACACAAGATCAGGGAAACATTTCAAAGATTTCTTGGTAGTGAAGATAATTTGTTCCCAACAATCTTAAACCTCAGCAGAACTAAATTGCTTGAAGGTATACGATCTGCCATGACACAAATGGCTAGGTCAATGGACGGTCTGCAAGCTTGTGAACGAAATTCTGTTGCGGCAGAAGGACAGCTTGAGCGAGCAATGGGATGGGCTTGTGGTGGTCCAAATTCAAACATGGCTGGAAACATGTCTAGTAAATCTTCAGGAATTCCTCCTGAATTTCATGACCATCTGATGAGGCGAAGAAACTTCTTACAGGAAGCACGAGAAAAGGCATCAGATATTGTCAAAATTTGCATGTCAATATTGGAGTTTGAAGCATCAAGAGATGGGGTATTTCGGATTCCAGGAGAAACTTTTCCTATGAGGACTGGCGCTGATGGCAGTACATGGCAGCAAACTTATTTGAATGCATTAACTAAATTGGAGGTTACTTATCATTCATTCACTTGTGAGTTATCACTTGGACCGATGATATGACCTATTTTATGTTGGTGATGCTATATTATAGTATTTGAATATGTTGTTTTTGTTTGTTTTAGGCAGTGAGCAAGAATGGAAGCTAGCACAAAGCAGTATGGAAGCTGCATCAAATAGCTTTTATTCTGCGACTAATGAACTATGCATTGCCTCTCTGAAAGCGAAGTCAGCTTCAGGTTAATGCCCTTTTGTTTATCTATTTAAACATTATTAGCAACATTGGCATGACCTTGTGAAGCATTTTACGATCAAGAAAACTGAAGATTGCATAACAGCGTAGGAGGAGAACCTATTACAGAATCTGGATGAAGAATAAGGCTAGTATTAAATTAAACACTTGACCTGAAAGCTGAAGCTTGGTGGCAATAAAACACATCCTCATGAATCCAACTAGGAGTTGCAGCATAGCCACCTATGAGTAAAACTTATACCCTTGTGAAGTTTAATTAATAATATAAACACATGTAGGAACTAATTCTTGAATGTTTGATATAGGAGTATACTATGTGAAAAAACTACTCAACTTCATAACATCATGTAAAACGTGCCCTAAGAGTCAGATTTTTTTATCTCTCTTAATTAAACAAGAATTAAATAGAATACTATGGCCCCAAGGAAATAAAGAGATGTATAAAAGAAACATATAATCGAAGCCATGAATGAAAATTTTAACTAATGCATCTTACTTCTGTGCTTATCTTATTTCCAATAACATTTATGGATATTGGGTTACACTGATTTTCGTCTGTTGCAGGCGATCTGCAGAGAACTGTTCTGGCAATGAGAGACTGTGCTTCTGAAGTCAGTGTTGCTCTCTCAGCGTTTGGCCGTGTATCAAGAGGTCAAACTGCTTTGACTTCTGAATCCGGTACCATGCTTGATGAGGTATTTGTTATTGCTACTGCATTTATCACACCTTTTTCTTCTTCTTTGTTATATATTTCATTTGAAAGATATTTAAGCATAATTGGCATGATAGCAGATTCCATGTAACTTCTTCCAATGACCTACCACTTTTCATGAGTTATTGCTTAGAAAAGTGAATTTTCTACTTTTACTTTGTCATTTCATTCTTTCTCGTGTACTTTAATCTTAATCATGCTTCTTATTGTGTGATTGATTATGGTGACTTCTCTTCAGGTTCTTGCAATAACTGAAGATCTTCATGATGTTCATACATTGGGAAAGGAGGCTGCTGCAGTGCACCATTGTCTTTTGAAGGATCTTTCAAAGGTTTCCATCTTTTATAGATTGTTCTTTAGTTCCTTTTCTTAATCATGCTTTCCTGTATGAAAAGTTTGTTTTGTGGTAGCTCCTTCCTTTGTTCAGAACCAGTTTATATTGTTGAAACCTTTTGCTGATCCGCTTATTGATGCATGCAAAATCCTATAATTTTTTTTCCTTTTTTCTGATTTTGGGCAGGCAAATGCAATTCTTCTCCCCCTTGAATCGGTATTGTCAAAGGATGTAACTGCCATGACAGATGCAATGACTAGAGAAACAGAGACAAAGATGGAAGTATCTCCGATTCATGGGCAAGCCATATACCAATCTTATTGTTTGAAAATAAGGGAGACTATCCAGACATTTAAGCCTCTGTTACCATCACTCACTACATCTGTGAAGGGACTATATTCGATACTGATCAGGCTTGCACGAAGTGCAAGTCTCCATGCTGGCAATCTCCACAAGGTGAAAAGATTTTCTTACAAAATAATTGCATCTCTGTGTTTCAGGGCATAAAGACGTTTTTTGTCCATGTGATATGATCAATTTTGCCCATTTGGTCCCTTAGCATGTATTATGTGATATTTTGCTAAAATAATTTTTATCACACAAGGTCCAAAAAGTTAATTAATTTCATAGCATAAGGACCAAATGAGTAAGAAATGTATAGCACAAGGACAAAAAGGTTACAGTTTTGATAGCAGAAGGACCAAATGGGCGAACTGGTTATACCACATGGTTCAAAAAGTTCTATTTGCCTTGTATTTCAGTATTATCCAACCTAATCTCTCTTCCATCTCTCTGTGTGCTTGTTGAACTCATGGCAGGCTCTTGAAGGTTTAGCAGAAAGCCAGGATGTAAAGTCGCCGGAAATTAGTTTGTCGAGGCCCGACCTTGACAATCAGGGCATTGAACTTGACAAGAAGGAAAGGGATAGCCTATCGATATCTGAAAGTGGGAGCAGTGTAGAAATCCTTGATGATAATGGAATTCCTTCACAAGATAATGGATGCATTTCTCCACCAGATAGCGTATACAGTCATAGCTCAGACTCTGGAATAACATCTTCTCAAGCCAGTCTTCTTGATAGGTTTGGTAATCCTGAAGCTGAAATGCAACAATTTTCACATGGGTCGACAGATTATACAGACTTGGGCCATTCTCAAATTAATCACCAGGAAATATCGGAATCTGGTCAACCAGTGATGAAAATTGAGGAAATGAACAGTAGTGATTATATTTCTGGTACAGCTTGCAGTGAGTTAAATGAACACACGGATTCTACTGTCTCTCCAAGTAGTGAAACTGTGGCAGGCCAAATCGAGTCCCTTCAGAGTCAGAATGAGGAAAGCTCAAAATTGAAAGCTGAGGATAAGGATGATGATTTATCCTTATCGAGCAAAGTTAAGATTGAAGATGAAACTCGTGAAGCTCTTCAACCTAATTTGCTTTCGGGTAACCGGGTGGCAAGAGGTATGTCATATTCCTTTGTTAAATTATTTTGTAGTACTTTTAGCCCATCACTCGATGGTGTATCAAAGCTCAATTTTTGTGATTTACTTGTTAAAGCATCAATTTCCATAATACGTGCTGAGGCCAAAAGTAGACCAATAGACTCGTATAAAATTACTTTTTGTGGTTACCTGCAGGTAAAAATCCTTATGCTATGTCAGTACTAAGGCGTATTGAATTGAAAATAGACGGTCGAGATATTTCTGAAAGAAGGTATACCTTGTTCTTTTCTCAGGGTTAACCAGTGATGCATTTTCTTTTAGGCCAAATGCATAACTTGGCACAAAAAGTCTATGTATTACCTCTAACTTTCAAGTGTTACACCCTAAAGTTGGTAAAAATGGTACATAGTTTGCCTCCTTAATGCTACATGTCAAATTCTAAATGGAGAGAGAAATCAAAATGACATATTTAAAAAGTCAAACAATCCAGAAATTGAGGCAACAATATCAATTTTTTTTGTAACTTTTGGGGATAAAGTGTAACACTTGAAAGTTGGGCCAAGTTGACTTTCCGTGCCAAGTTCGAGAGGCAATGGATGTATTGGGCCTTTCTTTTACTAATCATCATCGCTAATTATTACTGAACTTCATTTCTCAGAGAAATCAGTGTTTCCGAGCAAGTGGATTATCTGATTAAGCAAGCAATGAGTGTCGATAATCTATGCAACATGTATGAAGGTTGGACACCATGGATTTAACGAAAAGGCGAGATTCTTATGCAAAAATTTTACAATTATGGATGGCTGGACTATGATCCAGAACATTTTCATCGTTAGAAAGAAAAGTGTCGGAATTATTCCCTGCCAGCAATACGTCGAACCACAGTGCTATACTTCGGAGCAATCGGTGACTTATGGGGCAGAGGAAACGAGCCGGAATATGCAAGATCTTGGTCATGTGGCTGCAAATGCAAACTTCTGCTTGTGAGAAGCTACATTTATTTCGACGAACATTACTAGAGTTTCATCCAGGAGGAATTTCAACAAATGAAAGCAGAATCACATGAGTTCAAAGAGCAGGTCGGTCCACTCTTAGTTTGGCAGACGCGGTGCTATACGATCATTTTTCGTCTGCAGTTAATGCTTTGCTTTCTCAAAATGCTGCGAATGTTCATTGAACTTGGATAGCTAACATCTTCCTTCTCCATTTCTTCGACAGATGTACAAGGTATGAGTTCCATGTGTTCTTGCTTCTTTAAAATCTCAAATCCTTAGATGTGTGAAATTAATTTATGAAATGCTTGATAATGTTAGATGTTTAACGTAGTCTTCATTTTATTTTGTTTATTTTTTTCTAAACATTATGCTTTTTAATGAATGAATCCTACATATAACTCAGATTTAGTGTTTCATAAGTACTTGGGATAAGAGTAACTTTAGTTAAAAATGTCCTTATTTGAAGATTAATGTCAATCTTATACATAAATTCAGGATAATATTTTTTTCTAGCAATAAGGTGCAAATTTTGAATCCCTCAGCCCCACATTTCTTGAGGTGGTGGCTCCAAGTCCAAGCCATTGTTTGGTGGTTCCATTAAATTTTTAATTTAGAGGCGTTTGTTGTTGATGATGCTTTTGATTTGTAACTTATAACCCATTTTAACTTGAGGTTAAAAATGGAATTAAATGCGCTATCTTTATGTTTTTTTTTTTTTATGTTTTTCATTCAAATCCTGCTAATCCTGCTATATGTTGTTTATTTTTATTAATTTATTTTTTCTTTCCTCCTTATTTAGTTTTTATCTCATTTAAATTGTCAAAGTTTTGATATGTGAATGTGGTGGGATATAAGAAGGGATAGAGAATTGGTGAAAGTAGAATAAATTCCTTTAAAAAATAAGTAGCTGCTTTTCATTGGTAAAATTGTATTATAAGTTAAAGTGTTCGGTAAAACTCGGTATAAATTTAAATGTTAGCTCATTAATATTGATACTTATAAGCTGTTAAAAAAAAAGCATAAACACAAGCTTATAATTTTTAAATTTCAGGTGTATATAAATCAATATACTCAGTCATTACTTCACCCCATTTATAATTATAAACATTATAAAATAGTTTGACCAGCCTATAAACATTAAAAAAACCGCTCTTGATATAATAATATAATATCTGAAATTAACAAATAAATGTCGGCAGTATTGGAGAAAACCATTAGCCTTATTACAATAATTGCTGTGGGAGTAAAAAGTTAGACCCACGTTTTCGATTTTTTTTTTTATTAATATCTGATTATAATTTAATAGAACTGTCTGTGTGCGGCCCTTTGTTAACCATAAAAACCAGTCTTCAAAAACTTAATATAAATCCCAACTCAACTATCTCACATCTTCAAATAACTTCCACTCGTGTTATATTTAGAAAAACAAAGATATGTCTGGAATTGTAGATATTTGGACCCGAGAGTTAGCCAAGCTACGTGAACAGGGTCAGACACTTTGGTCAAGTTGCTCTGAGTCTAACAAAGCGGTTCAATCTGAGGGTTCGGGTTTCGGCTCGCTGGCTAAGTCTTGGATACATAACATGAAAGTGAAATCAAGCGTTGTGTCTTGTTCCGAGGCTTCATTATCAATGGTTAATGACCACTGTAGCGCCTGAACTGGAGCTAAAGTATAAGTT
>CAOJBI010571051.1:0-10894 GCA_948277035.1 Euphorbia corollata
GTTCGTGGGGTTCGTGTGGATACTTGTAGAGGTTGTCCTACGATTGGAGGCTAGTGCTCGGAAGTATTCGATCAAGCACGCTTCAACTGGTATGTATTTTATTTGTTGCTTTATTATTTAGGTCTTTTATTTAAGCTTTTAAATCTAAATAATAAATGCTTTAGTTAAGAATTAATTATTTTAATTTTATACTAGGATAATAACTTAGAGTTAGGTATGTCTTTAGTATATAATTAATTCAGTAATTAATTCTTATGCCTTAGTTAGGAGTTTATTATTTTAATTTATATGAGGATAATAACTTAGAGTTAATTATGCCTTTAGCATAGAACTAATATCGTAGTTAATTTCTGATTAAGTCTTAGACTTAGTAGTACCTTAATTAATTATAGCATGTATAGGTGTTCCTGGTGAATAGGAAATTAAAAATTTAAATTTCCGCCATGCATTTAAACGCATGTTTTAGCTGTTATTTCCTTACAGCTAGTGCATCTACCATTTGATTTTCTTCTCTAGGTAAATAGTGAAATTCGCATTCCCTGAATAACGATGCTTTTCTCCATACGGCTTCCTGGTAAGGCTTGAGGGATTCTTCTTTCAATTCTCATTCCCCTATGATGTTTTTTTATCACTAAAGCGGAGTCACCAATGACTTTGACCTTGTCGACTTTCAAATTCATTAAGGTTGTCATTTCGAATAAACAAGCTTCATATTGTGTCCCGTTATTGGTAATAACAAACTCTAATCGTTTGGATAGAGGTATCATTCCTCCTTGTGGTGTAATTATGATGACTCCCAAACCTGCACCTTTTTTGTTCATAGTTCCGTCTCCAATTTCTTTGAGTCTTTTGACACAATAGCTAATTGCTCATCTGGGAATTTCATGTTTTCAATGTATTCAGATTCCAATGATTGACTTGCATGGAATTCAGCTACTGCCCTTCCTTTAATAACTTTCTTGGTTACATATTCAATGTTGAATTCATAAAGCAATAATAGCCATGTGGACAATTTTCCTATTAAGGAAGATGTTTGATAGAGATATTTCATCAGCCCAACTTTAGCCACAGTTTGTATCAGATAAGATTGGTAATAATGTCAAAGCTTCTTTGTCAACCATACCATAGCAGCACATGTCTTTTCCACTATTGTATAGTAGGATTCATATTCTAATAGTTTCTTGTTGAGATAGTAAATGGCATGTTCTCTTCTGTCATCATGTTCTTGGACCAGCATTGCCTCTATGGATGATTCTATGATTGCCAAATACAAGATCAAAGGCTTTCCTAGTATAGGAGGTTATAAGACCGATGGACTGGCCAAGTAAGCTTCTATTTTGTCAAAAGCTTCATGATATTGTTCATTCAATTCGATAGGTTGTTGCTTCTTTAGGATTTTGAAGATGGGTTCATATATGGTCATCAATCATGCTATGAAGTGATTGATATATTGGAGTGAGCTTAAGAAACTTCTGACCACCTTTTCTATTTTAGGGGCTGACATTTCTTGTATGGCTAGAACCATCTATATACCTCTTTGGCTGACTACGTGGCCATCCCTAACATTACTCCAAACACACTTTTCTTTGGATTGAGACGCAGATTGTACTTCTCGATTCTGGTGAGTAACCTGTTCATCACAATGGGGTGTTTTTTGGGACTAGCATTTCATCTATATACACCTTTACCTCTTTGTGAATCAGGTCATGAAGTAAAGTAGTGAGAGCTCATTGATAAGTTGCCCCAACATTTTTCAAACCAAATGACATAACTCAGTTAGAGTACGTGCCCCATTCTGTGATAAGGCCATTTTGAATTTATCCACCACATTCATCAATTTTCGATTGTAGCTCAAGAAATCATCCATGAAGGAATACATGGCAGCTCTTGCAGCGCTATCAACCAGAACATTGATTTGAGTAGTGGGAAATCATCTTTTGGCGTAACCTTGTTCAAGTCTTAAAAGTCTACACATACTCTAACTATACCATCTTTCTTGGTGATTGGAACCCCATTTGCAAGCCATGTGGGGTTGTGAGCGGGCGGTCCTTTTCATGAAGGTTGTGAAGTTGTTGAGTTGTGTTTTTGTGAATGGGGTCGAACTGCGCTTAGTGAATTCGCCCGGGTTTTGGTTTTGAAAATAAAGATGAAAGAGGCGTTCGCTCTCTGGGGATAAATTTATTTAAGAAAAACCATTTTCAATTTGATTTTCTTAAAATGAAGATAAAAATAGTAAAATAAGGGTAATACCCTATTTAACGGAAAAGGAGTCGCCACACGGTTCAGCTTCACCGGGAATTGTGGTATACTGATCCGTAGTAGGATTTTTATACTTGAAAATTGAGATTCTGAGTTCGGATATAATAGTTACTAATTTATTCAAAAATCGAGAATTATGGTTTTTATGATAATTTTGGCATTACGATGGCTTAATAAAACAATAAAATTGAGCAGGAATTTCGGTAGAGTAACGGCGCTACCTGGGATTTCCCATAGTAATCCGGGTAGAGTTTCCCCTTATTTCAGGAACCCGGTCTTCACCTGCAAACTTGTTTACACATATTAATGAATTTTATTGGAAAATAAATTAGTAAAGCAGCTCTAGTGGCTCTTTACTCCAACATGAAACTATAATGGTAATGAAAATGAAAATAAAAGATTTAAGGCTCAGAGGCAATACCCTCAGTTACCTTTTCGCTGTTCCAGGATGACGTGAGAGCCGGTACTGGAACGAATTTATCGTTGTTTTGATTGAAAACTTTGACAAAAGTAGAAAAAAAATAATGATGGAATTGATTTGGCGATGTTTCGACTCGAGTTATGGCTATAATCTCGAGTAAAACTAATTTGAGACGAGTTTTATCAAGTTTAAGTCGAGAATTTCTGTGGGAAACATGACTTAAATCGAAGCTCAAGATATTTGAATGAAGGGTTTTGAATTTGGTAGAGTTTCGACATGTTTAGAGGCGAGAACGAATTGGTTTTGCTCTGGGGAAAATCGGAAATCCGAACTTGTTCAATGAAGGGGGCTGAATTTCTATTTATAGAAGGTAGGAAACTAGCCCCGGGGCCATTTACATAGGTAAATAGCCACGGGGCTATTTACCTGCCAAACAGGATCCCTAGAAAATCCGGGGAGCTAGGGCCTAGGGCCCTCGATAGGTATATAGCCGCGGGGCTAATTACTTAGGTAATTAGCCGCATGGCTATTTACATATATGGGCTTATTTTGACAGAAACGGTCAAACGATCAAAACTAGGGGCCTTTGGCCCCCTGCCTTACCTTATTTTGGCCAAATTCGATCGTTTAAGCCCCGAAATGGCATTTTATGATTTTTCAAGACCCTATACAGCTTTTTTATTTTCTGTCCGAATCGGTAAATTGGACTTTTTCTGGAATGTGGATTTTTAAAATTTTGATTTTTGAGTTGAAAATTCGATAATTCGGCTCCGTTTGGCTCGCGTAGAATCCGGATCTTGAAATAGGTAAATTTCCTCATCGGGTCCGAGCGAACCATGCTAATAGTTTGCCCCTCGCGTACAAAAAGTTCGATTTGAAGAGAAATTTCTTCGTACGTGACATGAGTACTGTGAACACACAAAACAAATTTTTTGTATTATGATCGGTCATGGGGACAAAAGAGTTAACATTCCTTGATCGATAATTTTGGAACAACAAAAATTTTTGCCCCTTCGATCAAGGATGTTAACTAAAATTTGTTTATCTAAAATCCTGCTGGGGGATAAAAATAAAATAAATTTCACTGGGTAGAAAGTGGATATAATATTTTGCTGGGAAGAAAAGAAAATTCCGCTGGGAAAAAACAAGAAATGAAATTTTTAGAAAAGAGTTTTATTTCCCTACCGACCTGTGGTGTTTACAAAAAATTTGTCCGCCCATTTTAAAACAAGATTTTGCATGATGCAGAGGAAGAGTGAAGAGTCATACCTGCTCCTACTGTTGGTCCTCTGTCTGGATTGTTGTTTTTGGTGGATTTGTCGATTGCATTGTTGACTTCGTTGATCAGTTTTCTCCTTTGGGACTCTGGCACTGTCAGCCACATTGATAAGTTTTCTCATCATGGAGTCCAGCACTGTCAGCCGCATTGATCAGGTTTTCTCGTCGTGGAGTTCGGCATTATCAGCCGCATTGATCAGTTTTTCTCATCGGGGGGTTCGGCAATGTTAGCCGCATTGATCAGGTTTTCTCATCGAGGAGTTCGGTACTGTCAGCCGTATTGATCAGGTTTTATCATTGGGGAGTTCGGCACTATCAGCCGCATTGATCAGGTTTTCTCATCGGTGAGTTTGGCACTGTTAGCCGCATGGATCAGGTTTTCTCGTCGGGGAGTTCAGCACTTTCAACCGCATTGATCAGGTTTTCTCGTCGGGGAGTTCGGCACTGTCAACCGCATTGATTAGGTTTTTCTCATCGGGGAGTTTAGCATTGTCAGCCGCATTGATCAGGTTTTCTCATCGAGGAGTTCGGCACTGTCAACCGTATTGAAAAATCGATTCTTCTCATTTTGAAGGAAGATCGTTACTTTACTCTTCTTGTCTAAAATGAAGGACTGTCAATTATGATGATCGATTCTTCTCATCTTGGAGGAAGATCATCACAATGATCAATATTTCTCTTCTAAGATGAAACAATGTCAAGTATAATGATCGGTTCGTCTCATCTTGGAGGAAGATCATCAGTTTATAATGATTAGTCTTCTTGTTTGGAAGGAAAGACTGTTAGATTTTGGCGACCAGTCTTCTCATCTAGGAGTAAGGACTGTCAGATTCATCTTGCGTCAATTGGCTATTATCTAAACCTTTAGCCATGAAACCTTTTTGGAATCCAACAATTAGTTGTTGAGTAGTTTTGGAGGTCATGTTATGCCCTCTGCATGCCCCTTACGTTGGGTTGATTTTGGATAACATCAAAGATGATTTTGTATTGTATCTTCTTTTGATTGTAGATTCTTGTGGTTGACTTCGAAGTTGGTATTTAACTTTTTTATCCTCGTTTACATATGATTGAGGAGTCATGCATGGCGGTGAGTCGCTTGCACCTACCAATAAATGAATATGCATGTAATGCATGATGTTTGATGCTTATGCAATGTGTTTTGAGATTGACAGATGAAATCTGGCAAATGCAGGAAGAGGTATGCTCATTCCATTCAAGTTTTATTATTTTCATCGTTGAGATGATGGATTGAATTTTCCATGGAAGCACTTGAGATTTGGTTGCTTCATTCAGCATTTGTTATTTTCATCACTCTAAGTTTGGATATGATGTCCTTAAGCGAGAGTCCTAGCCTTAGGCTCTATAGCTTTGACTTTTCAAAGTACTCATATGCAGCTCTTGCATATTTTGATTGTCAAGTTGATCATGTATTTTCCTCTACTTGTCTGAACAACATAGGCCTTCAGGTATGCCTCAGGTCTAATGAATTCCTTGTGGTAGAGTATTGCCGAGATTTGGGTATAGTAAGTCTGCCCCTTAGTGGCACTTAAATTGGTAAATGCAGTTGCTTGGACTAACAAAGATGAACTTATTTTGTTCCATTTTTTAGACAAAATGGTCATCAGCAGGGATTCCCAAACACTTTGTGTGTTCTCAAGATGATGTCTTCAGATGTATGTAGGAGTACTATCATGAGACCATGTGGAATGAGCAGACGCTAACTCAGGAGAAATTTCTTAAGATCTTTTCAGACGTAACTCATGTAGCTTGGGTTAGAAGATTCAATGATTAGATGCTTCAAAGGATAGGTTGGTAGTGACCAGGCACCTCCATTCTTAGTAACCAGGAACTAACCATTAGGGATTAATCTGTAACGGCTCTGGAGGTCCAAGGCTTTTAATAGCCTAAATTATGCAAGTTGGTTGTCCCTTGTATATTTACTCTTATTGGAAATTTTCCTTTCCAAGACTACCAAGGCATTTGTAGCTTTGCATATCTACCTATTATTTCTCCAATGTTGGATGGTGCTTACCCAATTGCTCTAAGCCTAGCAGAGACTCTGGTTTATCTCCGTTCTTCCAATAACAGAGTTAATACCACTAATCACTGTGGCAGGCTGCTGCTTCAAATAAGTTTTCCATTCTTTAGATAACGTGTCTTTTCATTTCAAAAGTAACTGCCTCACAATTCATTCTTTTGAAGCTTTCATTGTGGGACAAACTAGCCGTTCTGTGTCAATTCTAGAAGAGTTAACTACAGGCCAAATGGTTACTGGGGAAGACATGCTCTGATCAGCATAGGATATTGAAATCATAAGTGCTTTTACTTTGGAAGAGTAGCGTAATTTTACGGAAACCCGTACTGTTGAGAAAATTCACTAGATTTGCCCCTGGTGGATCATAACTCGCTTGACTATTCATGTTGCCAAGGATGGAGTGATTCTGCTTGGATTTTCAGACGTCATTTCGTATTCTCCTGGTCAACTGTGCATTTATTATGGCTATCCATAGCATTTCTCAGAGTCACTATGCTCTTTAACTGATCCTGGGTTTACAAATCTGCGGAGATGTAGGTATGAAGAAAGATGGGTTAACAGTATCCAGATTGCTGTGAACTTCACAACCCCTTTCGATATCAACCTTGATCCAGCTTACCTTCTTGAAATGCAAGGATTCGCAGGCAAGCGACTTTTTGGAGAGAGCGAATTAGATGAAACCTTCGTTATTGTCTTATTAGGAACTGAGCTTGTGACTGATATAGTAGTTGTCATACAGCCATAAGGGCTCATGCCTTGCGTTTCTTCTTTTCTTCTTTGCCTTTGTCTTTTGACTCATAATGCGTTTATGTGCAATAAAGCAGATTATGCTTAGTGAATGTATGTCTCATGAAATGATATCACATGTCCATTTAGTGCGAACATATAACATTTCATTAAATAACCATAATGTCTCAAAAGAAATTTTATTTAATCACGAAAGTTAATGGTATTAATTTCCAAATTATTATCCATCATCGTCTAAGGTTCCTGAGAAGGATTTTACCAAAGACATTCTCTCTCTTTAATTTTTTGTTTGCAATCTTAATTTTTGCCTAAGAACCCTCACTAGTTCTTAGCAGATTTTTATCTATTTTATTTATTTTTTATTTTTTTACACAAAGTAGCGTTTCAACTTGTCTTGATTGACTGGGTTGGCGAACTCATTTCCGTCCATGTCCATGATCTTCGCTGCCCCTTTATTAAGGACTTTCTTCACCACATACGGGCCCTCCCAATTCGGCTAGAATTTGCCCCTAGCATCAATGTGCATTTTCCGAGCTTGCTTCAAGACCAAATTTCCAGTTTTCAGTGGTAGATCTTGTCATTTGACTTTGTTGTTGTAAGCTTTGGTCATACGTTGCTGATACATTTGGAGACTGCTAAGTGCTGCCAAATGTTTTTCATCAATCATGTTCAACTCTTTGTATGGGTTTTCCCAATCATATTTTGACAATTTTGCTTCAAGAGCCATAAGTAGAAACTTAACTTCCATTTATGCGGGAAGTATTGCTTCAGCCTTACATATCAAAGGAAACGGAGTTTCGCCAAAAGGTCCAGATGCTGGTCTGATATCCTCAAAATGCAAGATGTAAATGGTCTGCCTAGTCTCTGTAGCTGACTACCATTTTTTAGAGGTTTTTCTTCATTAACTTGTTAGCCGCCTCTACTGCTCCGTTGGCCTGCGGTCGATAAGGTGACGAGCGATGATGCTCAATACCATCTCTCTATCAGATTAGCAGAATCACCTTGGAAATGGACCCCATTATCTGCGACAACATGATGTAGGATGTCAAATCTTGTAAGATATGTTTTTCGATAAATCGAGCCATTTTCTTGGCTGTGATGCTTGCATAATATTTTGCTTCAACCCACTTCGAGAGGTAGTCAATGGCCATAACTATGAATCGATGTTCATTCATTGATGAATGCCTTATTCCTCCAATAATGTTAATACCCCAAGCTAAGAATGATCAGGATGTAGTTAAACCTTGTAGCTCCATTGGAGGAAGATGACTAATGTCTCCGCGAATTCGGCAGGTGTGACATGACTTAGCTTCTTGTATGCAATCAGCCATCATGGTTAATCGGAAGTAACCCATACGTTGGATTTTCTTAGACAACATTATCCCATTCATATACGGACCATGGTCTTCTGAATGTACTTCTTTCGTCATTGTTGTGGCTTCTTGCTGTTGTTAGCATGGTTCGCTCGACCTGATGAGGAAATTATCCGATTACGCATCACGGGAATGACGAGAGCCACGCGAGCCGAATTGTCGTATCTATCCGCCAATCAAAAATCCGAAAACCCTAAAAATCACGTCCGATTTCTCAAAACGGACCGGAAACTTCGAAAAATCAAAGTCCGATCGGACCGGGCCCCGCCTAAACCTAAAAAATCCCTTGAAAATGGGGATATTTACCCCTTGGAGGTAATTAGCCCGCGGGTTAATTACCTAGGGAGTAGCCTCCCCCTTTTCCCGAGAGGCTACCCGGGGGTTGCCCCCCTATGTAATTGGCCCCACGGCCAATTACCTCCTCCTATATAAGGAGGTGCACCCCCCTCCTTTGGACACAAGTTCCAATCCAGAAGTTCCCCAGAGCAAAACTCGTCAGTTTTCGCTCCATAACGCATCAAAACTCTGCCGGATTCAAAAATACTCGACCAAATCTCTTAGAGAATCGATTCAAGTCAAGTTTCCCACGAAAACTCTCGACTTTAAACTTGATAAAACTCGTTCAAAACCAGTTTTACTCGAGATTATAGCTATAACTCGAGTCAAAACACTCTCAAACCAGCACAAACACTCTTGAAACCACTTCTGATTCAACTTTCCACAAAGTTATCATCGGATCTACGTCAATTCGGTCCCGCACCAGCTCTCACTTCATCCTAGACACGCAAAAAGATAACTGAGGGTATAGGCTCCACGCCTTTGTGAACCTCGTCGCCAAATTTATGAACTAGGCTCACTGGTTTTGTACCAAGTTAGACCTCTAATGAAGCCTGAATGTATGGAGTCGCCTCTTAATTCAATTTTTAAAGGTTAATTAAGAAAACCCTAAAAATGTAACCAGAGATAGGTTCGGGGAACATGTCAAGACTTATGTGTTGGATTAAATGTAATGCAGGTGAAAAGAGGCTTTTTAGATGATTTGACTTGGAACCCGTAATTAATTTACAGATTGGCCTACATATCCCATATTGAATAGGGAAATCAAAGTCAATGTAGTTCGAATGTGCCTTTTGAAGGTAAAGGATGCTTTATGCATGAATATATGCTATTTTAGCCAAGTTGGGTTTATTTAACCAAATTAGTTTATAAACTTTAAGTCTGAATGCTTCTTTTGAAGGTTTATGAATGATTGAATGCTTCTTTTGAAGGCTTTTGGATGATTGGATGATTCTTTGAAGGCTGATGAATGATTGGATGCTTCTTTGAAGGCTTATGAATGATTGGATGCTTCTTTGAAGGCTTATGAATGATTTTATCAAAAATGGTTTATAGGCTTTAAGCCTGGATGCTTCTTTTGAAGGTTTATGAATGTACCTAAATCCATATTAGGGTTTAATTGAAGTGAATGTGACTTTATGTCAAAAGCTGATTAATTGGTGGATGCTTCTATTGAAGGCTTATGAATGTACCTAAATCCGTATTAGGGTTTGATTGAAAAGAATATGACTTTATGTCAAAAGTTGAGTGGCTTTAGGCCAAAAGATTGATTGATTGATTCAATTTTAGGATTTCCTTAATTGACCAATTGATGAAAAGAATGTTCCTTTAGGAACTGAGATGAAGAGAATGTAGATGATGCAAAGAATGTTCCTTTAGGAACTGAGATAAAGAGAATGTAGATGAAAAGGGTAAAGAATCATACCTTGTTGGCCTTTGTACCGCTACTCAAATCCAGATTAATTTAATTAATTTTTAATTAAAGTTGAAATTTAATCGGGCAGCACTTCGACGCGATTAAAAATAAATAAAGACTCGAAAAGATTGACAGAAAGCTTCGAAAGGATCGAATAAGGACTAGAGAGAAAAACCAATTCACCGAATGGTTGGGGGCCCTGAATACTGAGCAGGGAAAGCCTATTTATAGGTGAAAAAGGCTAAAAAAGGGCAAAATAGGGTTTTCTGGCGCCCCGGGGCCTCGTTCCGGCGCCCGGGCGCCGGCCGGTGGCCGATCGGACGTTTTCGCTACGCTTTTTCACATTTTCTGGGAGTTCTGGACCTCCAAATGAGATTCCGAGACCACCTTTGCGATCCTATTTCCGTCGCAGTCGTTTAGAGTGGTATATTGATATACTTCCGAAGACTTTTACCCGAGCTGATTCGTCGGACGCTCGTTCGGTGCGATTCTTCGCATTTTCATGATTTCCGGGAGTTTTGGACTTCCGAAAAAGATTCCGAGACCACCTCCGTGATCCTCGCTCTATTGCAGACATTTCAAGTGGTATGTTGGCATACTTCTGGATAATTTTACCAGAGCTGCTTCGCATGGCTTGATTGGCTTTACGAGCCGAAAAATCGAGTATTCACAATTGCCCCTCCATTTGGGCCTGTGAAAGTGATTCGCAGGACCAAATGGATCTCTGAATCGAGATTTTTGATGAGGGAAAAAGGACCGAGAGGGAGGCCTCGATGCTGATTTATGCAGTGCATTATGCATGCTCTTTGAGATGCAGACTTGTGAATGACATTTTCCAGAATTTCTTTCTGGAACTTCTGACACCATGAATCCTTTTTGGACATAGAAACCCTCTCAAGATCGAAAGGATCAATCTTGGACAGTATGTCCTTGCCCCACTTAGGGGAGCCGTTGTTGACTATGGCTTTCTTCATGCTTATGCACGATTATAGGATCCCGAAGCCCATGATTTTGTTCCGGGGATGACT
>CAOJBI010572457.1:0-15034 GCA_948277035.1 Euphorbia corollata
CGCGTGAAGATGACAGGGACGGATGCGCGCCTACAGAGGTCGATTGTAGTAAGGAGATTGGTGAGAATAGGTTTGGCCATGGCGGAAAAGTAGTTTTGCATATCGATTACTAGCAGAACTGATTTTTTTGGATCTGGATTCCTCTTCCTTGTCTCGTATTTCTTGTATGAAGAACAGTTCAGCGAAGAAGAGGTTGCCATATTATCAAAGAGGAAGACTGATTTCCCTTTCATCAAACAGATAACACATGTCAAGTAATCGTAAGGAAATGTAAAATATTACCAAATCAAAGAAGAAACTAAAACCAATCCTTACCTCTGATGCTTGATTGAGAATTTGAAGTTCTGTATTTGCTGCCAAGGAAACAAGGAAAGAAAGGGAGTTTAACGTCACACGTAATTATTAATGTATTGTATACGTGGCATATTGTGATTAGTTATATATGATATTTGTTCTTCCCGTTTCTAGAGGGTTCGGTTCTTCTTTTATTTTCCCATTTAGCCTTTGCCATTCCGACCTTAGAAGAGATGAGCAGGTCGGGAGGAGAAAGAATAGAGACGAATGTCGTACCTATTGCCGCATTTGCATTCGGGATGGGCCGTCGATCAGGCGATTTTAGCGGAAGAAGAGCGCGTTGTCATAATCAGATTCGGCCATGACTGGGATGAAACCTGCATGCAGGTAAATATCGCCTTTCTGCCTTCTCGTTTTGCTTGAGAATGCATTGTGTTCAGATTTGTGATTTGAAGGCATTTTTACCTGCTTATTTGAGTGATGTTGGCCGTCTATGATAATTGTTGATTAGTTCTCTTTTGCCATTTATCGAAAATCAAAGTCGTAGGTTTCGTGACCCCCTTTACTAAGGTATTTTATACCGGAGGAATTGATTTTACTGCAACTTTGTTTTGTGACATTTTTATCTGTTATCTTCTAGAATTTCAAATGCTTTATCATTGTAGTTGCAGAAACTTCAAATGGAAGTCTAAAATGCATTATCTGAAAGGTATATAAATATATATGTGTACAATCATACTTTGCTTCAATTGGTATCTTTAGATTGAATGAACACTCAGCTACTCCACTGGTTCGAATCACACTCTTTCAAGTGTTGTGGATATTTCATTTCATTGTCATTACGCTCCCTTCTTTGCGCTCTATTAAAACATTGATTACTGTCTATCCGGTTACTGAATCGTGCACTTTCTATTATTGTTTAGGTTACCGAAGTTAAAGGCTGTATTGTATGGTTGTGTTCCCTTGTTATATCAGTTTAATAATCGCAATCCATTAGAAGTTAAAACCACAAAGGTTCACTTAACTTGTCAATAAAAAGAAGCTTTGGCATTTGCCTAGGTGTCTCAGCGAGTCTGGTAATTAACGACTCTAATGACCCTGGGCAAGGCATCTTGAATGGGGTGGGAAGGAAGAATCATTCTAAAGGAAAAGAACACTTGTTTTGATTGATTGTGATGTTATCTTCATTTTTTAAATACAACTTTCATGAACAGATAATAGATCTAAGGTAACAACATTATAGTTGAATTGATGAAACAAATAGTTTTTGAATGAAACTGAATACATTTTGGAGAAACAAAAATTCTCGTGATTAATTGGAAAAGAGTCATTTATCTCCTTAGACTATTGTTAACATGTAGTTTTTATGCATGCGAACCTTTTTCTTAGTGTTGCTTCACTATCACATAGTGTCATGGGCTAATATTTGAGGTCTTCGTGCCATGTGAGTGCCTCACGTTTTTAACAACACTTGGTCACGTTGATTTTGGGGTGCGTTCTGACCTGCTTAGTAGAATTGGAGAATGCGTTATCGAGTGTTTTGGACTGTTCTCATTATTCTTGTATGCAGGTTTGTTGCCAGCACTTGCTATTTGGCATATTTGCATAGGACTGAACCTAAATTGTGTTATCACACCTCTGATGCTTGACATTGCTATAGATAATGCATTGAATGATATTCATTCTCAAAAGTACCTCATGCTTAAAAAAAGTGATGAGTATAATCTTGTATGGTTTTGAGACTATTATAAGTGGGAAGTCTTATGTTTGCCTGGCCATTTGTATGCTAATTATTCATGGTGTTTTTTCTGTTTAGTTTTGGTATGGTTTGAGTTGATTTCTTTAGTGTTGTAGAATATGAGGGTGCTCGAAATTGGGATACCAGAAAGTTCGATTAGCTGAACCTCGACATTCAGTAGAAGAATATTGTTACAGTGCTTTGCCTGGCCTTTTTGCTATTTCTTGCAAATTCTTTTATCAGTCCTTGACTTTATGCATACTACACACAACTTTGGAGTCACTGCTTCAAATTAAAGTCTTTCAGTTACTTGTTTATAAATCTCACAAGCTCATCTAGAAATTCATAATTTGATTTCTAAACATTCTGCCTCGCTTGTTTGAACTTTGAACTTGAGTTTAGGTGTTTGATTTGTGCATATTTTACTGTTTTTGATGATGAAAAGTCTTTTCCCATTTGTACTCTTAGATGGATGAAGTTCTGGCATCAGTTGCTGAGAAGATAAAGAACTTTGCAGTCATTTATGTTGTGGACATAACTGAGGTACCTGATTTTAACACAATGTACGAGTTATATGATCCATCAACAGTAATGTTTTTCTTTAGGAATAAGCATATAATGATTGATCTTGGCACTGGAAACAACAACAAGATTAACTGGGCTCTCAGAGATAAGCAAGAGTTCATTGACATAGTCGAAACTGTCTACCGCGGGGCAAGGAAGGGTCGAGGTTTGGTAATTGCACCCAAAGATTACTCTACCAAGTATCGCTACTAGTACATTTGTAGACATATTTTAACTACTAAATGGTGTAACATGTAGTAATTCACTTGGATGTTCGTTTTTATTATGATATTCTACTTAGAAAGTGTTACTGAATCAGTAATTTCCAATTGTTGGGTATTGGCTCTGCCTGTGTTCTTCACCTCTTTCATGGGTACATAACATGTATCCAACTCCTTATGTAACTGACAAAATGCTCGATGGTTGTTTGCGTCGCACTCTCTTTTCGACTCGGTGATTTGGTATTCAGAATGATTAGAATAGTACCCGCCCATGTCCAGACTCAAAATTTAGGATTTTAATGTAGAAAAATAAAAATGAATTTCATTATTATTATTCAATATTCAAATTTTATTCTAGTAGACATTAAAATTATGTTTGGCAAAACTAATGTTGTTGATATTTGATGTCTTGTTTGTTGTTATGATTTGATGTTTATTACTTAGGTAATGAGTATCAATTATCTCATTAAAATATGATTTTGCAGTAGTTACTAGAGACATGAATTATTGAAATGAGTATTTTAAATTTCATGGTAATGAATTATAAAGTCATATAATTTTTTTGTTTTGATAAATGTATCAATATTTATGAGAAGTAACTTCTAACCATTATTTAGAAGTGAATATAAAGCTTTTCATTAAACGATCACGTGATGCTAATATTATTTATATTCATCACTTAACTTTTAGTTTCAATTTACAAAACAATTGCATATAATTAATTATCATTTTAATACTTTAATTAACATCTTTAATATGTTAATTAAATATATATCTTATATCTAATCAAATATTTTTTTATTAAAAGGTCTAATGTATTAGTTGATATATATTGTTTTGTCCGGTGCTCAAAAAATATCATGACAAGACCTGGGCTAGAAAGAGGAAGGCGATGACAACTACCTTCTATTGCATGTGAAAGTAGAATTATTATATCGCAAGAATAAAAGAAATTGATGGAGATGAATAAAAAAATTAACGAAGTTGAGACTTCTAACATAAATACATTAGGTATATGTGCAAAGTTCAAACTATCATGGATCTATGAAAAGTGGTTAATTGGTGAAGACCATAGACAACGTGTTAAGACTAGTGACAGCAAAGTTACAAACATCCTATTTAAATACTACCTCCGTTCTCAAAAAATAGTCGTTTTAGAGGGAATTCCATTTTTCCTTTTAATTGTCGTTTTTCAGTTTTCAAGATATATTTTCCCCTTTTCTTCCATGTTTGCCCATATTAATGGCTTTCAATTTCCAATAAAAACACAACTATTCAAAGCATACTCATATTAATTTAAGGGTAAAACAGTCATTTTATTGGCTTAATAAATGCATCCTTGGTATTAACAATTCTGTTAAAAACGATTATTATTTGAGAACGGGGGTAGTAATTAGTAATGTCGAAAAAAAATTCTATGTTTTGATACATGAAAATCAAGAAATCAATTTCGTCAAAAGCGCGCAAATATTTCATTCTTCCCGTAAACTCCTACAGTCCCACTCGCTAGTGTCAATGGTGAATGGAGGACCCTCACTCACCTATCGACAACACCGATGATCTTCGAAGGCAAAAGGCTATGCTCTTAACGTCAATTGATTCCGAGATCATTAATGACTCCGTTTCTGAGGCCATTCTCGATTCTCTTGAACGACTTGAACAAATTTATCGGCAAGAGAACATTCAGATCACCGAATGGATGAAAGACGCTTACCGCGCTGTTGCTCTTCACTGCAGTTTCCGACGCCTGCTGGAAAATTTTCATCCTGAGAATGGAAACAGTCCAGCGTTGGAGAGTATTTTAGATTCTAGGGTTTCAAAGTTAGAAATGCTTAACAGTGAATTACTCACTGATGTTTTGAGGGACTGTGAGAAGGGTTTTCGGGTTCTGCTATCAAATTCTGATGCTCTTAACAATTGGAAGGAAAAGAGTCAGGAGTTTAAATATTATGCCTTGACTCTCACTAGGTTTTTTGTTACGGCGGCAATGAGTGCTACAGAGCCTGAACTTGTTGAAAACAAGGAAATCGGAACTGACGAGGAAGCGGAAGAGGATGAGATCACGGCTGAGAGTCATCAAACGATGGACAATCCAGCCACTGAAGTGGAGTTCCTCCAAGGGGAAGATAAAGCAATGGAAGAGAGGGGTGATTGGGCTTCCAATAAACAAGAGGGGAAGGACAGAGATGGCAATACGGAAGCAAAAGAGGATGAGAACCAACAAATGATGGACAAAGCAGATACTGAAGTGGAGTTTCTTCAAGAGGAAGCTGAAGCAAGGGAGGAGAGGGCTTCCAGTGAAAAGGAAGCAAGCGCAGAGTTGAAGCACAGAGATGACAATAATAAAGTGAAAGAGGATGAGATTACGGCTGAGAACCAACTAATGATGGACAAAGCAGATACTGAAGTGGAGTTTCTTCAAGAGGAAGCGGAAGCAAGGGAGAAGAGGAATGAGATGGCTTTCAATGAAAAAGAGGGGAAGGACAGAGATGACAATAAGGAAGCAAAAGAGGATGAGATTAGGGCTGAGAACCAACAAATGATGGACGAAGAAGATAATGAAGTGGAGTTTCTTCAAGAGGAAGAAGATAAAGCAAGGGAGAAGAGGGATGAGGTGGCTCCCAATGAAAAAGAGGGGAAGGATAGAGATGACAATAAGGAAGCAAAAGAGGATGAGATTAGGGCTGAGAACCAACAAATGATGGACGAAGAAGATACTGAAGTGGAGTTTCTTCAAGAGGAAGAAGATAAAGCAAGGGAGAAGAGGGATGAGGTGGCTCCCAATGAAAAGGAAGCAAGCTCGGAGGGGAAGGACAGAGTTGAATGTGAACATTCTGAAGTTGTTGGTGCCAAAGGAAAAGGTGATTGATACTAAACTGCATTCTGTTCATTTATTAGCTCAGATTAAAGACATACCCTTTATGTCTCATGTTCTAATTTTTATGATTCCAGTCTTATATTGGCTAGTTCTTAAAGTTCAAATGTTGTTTAAATATGAACTTTTTGTTTTTAGCAATCTATGGTGATGCGCAATTTTTGAGTCAAAAGATCATTAGTAATGCATATGCTTTGTTTCAATTGTGTTTCCTTGTTTATCCAGAAATTAAAGTGAAGAGGTTGCTCCATAAGGCTGCTGCTCCACGAAGGCACTATAAGAGACCATCTAGGATTGCTTGTTCTGATGATCTAGACTCGGATATAGATTCTACTCACATGGATACTTCCGAAGCAAATCAAGCATCAGTTGAAATTCCTTTGGACAGCTCTGATGTACTGCAAAGATCAGCCAAAGAAGCAGTTAGTAACCCTTCAATGGACGAGCCACTTGAAATTCGTTTCGACAGCCCCAAGATTTCTGATGTAAAGCAAGGATCAGTCAAAGAAGCAGTTAATAACCCTTCAATCGACAAGTCACTTGAAATATGTGTGGACAGCTCCAGGACTTCCAATGTAAAGCAATCTCTGGAAAAAGCGGCAGTTAGTAACTCTTCAGTAGACGAGTCATGTGAAATTCGTTTAGACAGCCCCAAAAGCATAGATGTTTCTCCGTTAAAAATATATGAAGGTACAAAGTTCGCTAAAAGAAGGAAAAAAAATACGTGGACTCCGGAGGAGGAGGATGCATTGAGGGAGGGGGTAAAGAAGTAAGTAATGCATTATATAATTGTGGAAATTTGGAGTCAATTTTGTTTTTTAATTCATCATTTTACATCTTTCATGTAGGTATGGAGTGGGGAATTGGAAAATGATCTTGAATGCTAACCGCGATATGTTCTCAGAGAGGCTAGAGGTAATGTGCTCAAGTCAAGTGTGCCATTGTCAGCTTATGATATTATCTGTTAATGTTCAACACTTGTTTTATTATGCTTTCAGGTTGATTTGAAGGATAAGTGGCGAAACTTAAATAAATGGGGTAGAATGAGCCATATACGGTATCCATAGACATTGTCCCCTGCTACCAGGCACTTTCCCGTCTTTAATTTGAGATATTTTGTCCTTTTTTTAGCTGAGCAACTTGTGAATGACATGTATATAGAAAATGTTTTCGCCTTGATTAACATAGAAGTAGAGCAGGGAAATGCGTTTTGTATTTTTTTGGGATTCCTTGTGGATAATTAAGCAGTATACAAATTAGTTAGTCATGGTCACTTCTCGTTTTGTATGAACTCCGTTTACATTTTAGTGCAAATAACATGTCAGTTTGCATACTATGATGAAGCTCTCATAGAGTTTATCGGATGGTCTGTGATTCGGTTACAACTTTTCATTTTCTGGTTGAGCAAATGGGGAATTACCGAATTACTCTAAATTGTATTGTTCCGGTATTTCCATGAAATCCCAACTTGTAATTCCTTCATTCAATCAAACAGCCGCTCTGCACTGGAACATGGTAAAATGAGGGAAATGCTATCATTGTAAATGTTAGTGGTTTTCCCTAAAGATGTAAATGAGGGAAATGCTATCATGTTCAAATGTTTGACTCCCAAGATCATGCTTGGTGCTTAAGGGAAATTGAAAAGGTATCAATTCTCATAAATTCATTGACTTGCATTTTGATTTTTTCTTGCTGATATAGCAAATTTACTTGAAATTGAGCATTGATGATGTTTGCTATGCCTACTCAATAAAATTCAACGTTATATTCATATTCTGTACTAAACATATTTTCAGTATTTCAGTGAATGGACATGAGTACAAACTCTTATCTTTTCTGAAAATTGAGTTTGCCTATAAAATAGGCAAAAAGAGAAGCGAAGACAACCGGGAAGATGATAAGCACAGCACCAACTGCCCCGAGAAAGTCATGGTGATACCCATAGTAATCTTCTAAAAATTGGGCAACAGATTTCGTTTCTCCGAAACCTGATATTTCTTCTTTCACATCTCCAAATTGAGAAGTCAGCATGCCATTTAGTACCCAAGAACTGGGAGAAATATAGTACAGCCATATCCACCAACCCGGTATCCGCTGCACAAGTACAAACAAGGGAGCAAAGTGTCAAGTTTAGAATTTGTTACTGCAAAAGTAGTTGAGTTATACAAAAGCTTACTGGTTTTGGTACAACAAAGCCAGAGAACAATACAAGAGTCGTATATGCAGTTGATGCAAAAATCGAAGCCACTTGAATGCTCGGTGTCAACGAACCCAGCAACATTCCCAGGTAGTTGAAACTTAACAATGAACAAAACATAGTGTATAATGCCCACAATATTTTGTTGGCTGACAGTGAATAACCAATCATGGGATACGTGATCGCTACATAGATCATTGCTATGACGAACAAATACGGTAACTCCACAAGCACCTAAACAGCATCAAAATTGAAGTTAATGGGAAGTAAAAAAACGGTGCTTGTATTTATACAGTGTAGAGGGTGTTGATACTGTAATTCAGTTGAAGCTATGAACCTGAGCAAATGAATATGCCCATGGCGAATACATCCCTGCAAATCTTTCCCTGTAGAACACAATTCGCTCTGTGGCAACATAGGGTAGGACAGTTGAGCAATTGTTTATGCCAAAGAAGATGACAGCAGTATACATTGAACCTAGTAAAATGAAAAGATCTTGCTGGTCTTTTCTGCAATGGTTCAACATGAGGAAATTGTATTCGAATTATTGAAGTTCTAACAAATGTAAGAATCATAATTTAGAAAGACGACTAACATTTTCTTTGCACGTTGCCAGAGGAGAACGCCAAACAAGAGGGATGCTGAAATCATGTAAACAATACGAGTTAAATTATATGACGGACTTCTCCAATATGACAAATGATGTTTCCACAAGCAGGCTTTGAACTGCTCCCAGCTGTTTCTTGAAAAACGGGTCGGAAAATGCAGTTCCTTTGAACCTGGACTTGGTATGCTCAGTTGCTCAACCATTTCTTTGTTATCCCTGCTGTCAATAATTAGCAATATGTACCAGTTACTTGTGGCTATCGGAAATACTCAAATTCTCAGCAGATACACTTGCCTATATAACTCGGATTCTTCGTAAATTTGCGCAAAATCAACTCCAAGTTCAGCCTCTGCAGATATACTAGTGACCTCCAATGCCCATGTTGCTGGATTGTAGTTATCCTTAATTTTGGGGACACCGGCAATATTCTATGCAAAGAACACGAGAAATGAAGTGAAATAAGTATAAGCAATACTGTTGCATTTGGAAATTTGCAGGCAACTAACCTCAAAGTATTCAATAACCCTGCTGGAATGTTGGCCAAGCCGCCCAGAATAGATAACACGCCCTCCATTTTTCAATAGAATCAGCTGCAAATGCATAAATTCTTCTTACATCATTTCAATGGTTATTGAATGGGGAATGGAGTGAGCAAAGCACGTCGTTTTACCTCATCAAAGGCCTCGAAGATATCAATGCTCGGCTGGTGGATCGTACAAACAACTGTTCGTCCCGTTTCAACTACATTTTTCACTGCTCTCATGACAATTGCTGCTGCTCTTGCATCTAAACCAGTGGTGGGTTCATCCATAAATATAATAGATGGGTTTGCCACAAGCTCCACAGCTATAGTCAGGCGTTTTCGCTGCTCAGTTGATAAGCCACTGATTCCCGGCAGGCCAACCAGAGAATCTTTGATTCCATGAAGTTCTATGGTTTCAAGAACTTCATTGATAAACTCCTGGGAAACAAGGATGAAAAGAACTTGAGAAAAATCTAGTCCCCAACAGAAGTAGGTTTTAGCTCCAAAAAAGATGCCATACATTTTTAGTTTTCGAGTCTATCTCTGCTGGGAGTCGCAACCAAGCTGAATATACCATGGATTCTTCCACAGTAATTTGCGGGGAATGAATATCATTCTGCTCACAGTAACCTGATATTCGAGCAAACGACTCTTGAACCTTTGGATACCCACCAATTTTGATCTCGCCTTGTATAATACCACCAGTTTTTCTTCCACAAAGAACATCCATAAGAGTTGTTTTTCCAGCTCCACTGACACCCATCAATGCTGTTAGGAAACCGGGTCGAAATGCACCAGTAACATCAGAAAGTAATTGTAGCTTCTTCTGAGCAAACCCTCTTTTTCTCATTTCCTAAGACAGAAATGTATGCTACTTAGACTAGTTTCTTCCTACAGTTACGGTTAAAATTAGCGTGATTACCGTGGTTGGATAGACATAGTAATTTAGATTCTGAAATGCTATAGTGAAGGGCTGAAAAGGTAACACCATCTTCCCTTCATCACGAGTGACATTCTCGACTTTTCCTTGTATTCTATTGTAATTTTCATGAGAAATAATAGCACGAGATCTTCCTGGAGCTGAATTCATAGACCAAATCATCCGTCAAAACATTACAAAGTTAAGCAGCAAAAGATGAACTTACTTACATTTCAAGAAGGTCAATGCCAAAGCAAAACCGATGTTGAATAGCGAAGCGAAGCCAGTGAGGGCACCAACACATATCCAGTAAAAGTATCCTTGATAATTTAACCCACGGCTTTCCAAAGTTTGATCACCTAGTGTCGTGTTACCTGATGCAATCTGCGTCGCCAAGTAAAAACTTATTGAATCATCATTGTTATTGTGTAGTGTTCATTAGAACTGAAAGTTACCTTTTCCCAGCGAGGAGCGAGGAATTCATTTCCGCACAATCCGATCTCCCCATATGTCAGCGGGGAAATCCAAAATCCCCAACTCAACCAACTAGGCATTGAAGCTGAAATTAAACTACCAGTTACAATAGATGTATCCAAGTTCCAAAGGCTTGAAAGGGAAGAAAACTTACGTTTTGGAATTATGAAGCCACCAAATAATAAAGAAGCCATTATAGCAAGAGTACCAATCGTGGTTGAAGCAACTGGAGTTTGACAGACCGAGGCGATGAAGCGAAACATGGATATTGATGTTAGATGTACCACAAAGTGTAGAAGAAACTGACAAAAGAACCTGCGAGAAAACAAACAATTTTTCTATGTTAAATTAATCATTGGCCAACATTCAAGAAATGATGACTAATCTAACTCAAACATAATTTTTTACCTTTCAGCCTCGGGGCTGAAACCAATGACGTAGTAAGTAAGAGCTGTCCAGACAAAGGACTCCAGGAGAGAAAGCGGAATTTTGAGGATACAAGTGGGAATCACATAAGCCCAAGCAGGGTAAAAGCACAGATCTTTCTGTTTGTAGAAAACTGAAAGTCTTGCAACTGTAAGCTGCAACTCTGGGAATCCATTGACAAGTAATAGAAGAAGTGCGAAAAATATAGCACCCATGTAGTCATTTGCATGTAGTGCATCAACATCCAGTCTAGTACGCGGCAAAACTGTCATTGCTATTGTAGCAATGATTATTAACTGTGAAATCAGAGTTCGAAATCAGGTAAGTTATGACTCAGCTATAAGTGCAGTAGCTTTCAAGAATCCGAAAAGGAACCAACTTGAGTAGTTTTGAAAACATATATAAAGCTATTCCTCTTCATTAAAAGAAATTCTCTCCTTGCACAAGCTTTAAACAGTTCCCATTTCGGTAGTGAGTATTTCGTGAAGGATAAAGCACTCTTCTCGCTTTCACGTTTTTCAAATGGTTTTGAGAGTTCTACACTGAGTTTCTTTCCAAGCTGACATTCTTTGAATTTCTTAACGAATTGGTCAACCGAAACATAGCTGTATGGTTGACGATTAAGATGCCAGTATTGTGCTTGATCTTTCTTCGAGATAACCTGGAGCAAAATAGAAGTAAGAAACTAAACATGAAGTACAAATATGCAACTAATATACAACAAATGAATACTTCTTGAAGGAAGTCAGCAACGCCTTTTCTTTCGGGACACCTAAATCCACTATTTTCGAAGAATTTGCAAACACTAGAACGGGGGCCATGGTACACAATCTCCCCTTCCACCAGAAGAATAATATCGTCGAAGAGATCAAAGGTCTCGGGTGCTGGCTGAAGAAGTGAAATCAATGCAGTGCCATCACTAATATGCACAAATTGCTGCAGGCAAGATACAATCTGGAAAGTGGTGGAACTATCTAAGCCGTTCGATATTTCATCCATGAATAACGCTTTCGTAGGTCCCACGATCATCTCGCCTGTAGTCAATCTTTTCTTCTGGCCGCCAGAGATACCTCTTCTCATTGCATCTCCAACCATTGTGTCAGAGCAAATATCTAGCCCCAGAATCTGAAATTAATCGAACATTAAACATGATCATCCTTTGCCTGTAGTATAATATATATTATTTAATCAACTACCATACCTTCAAAATGTAGTCTGTTTGAAGGTTATTTTTCAGTCCTTCGATCGAGACTGCCTGCCATCAACAAAAAAATGAGAAAAAAAGTATATGTATCGTTGAACAAAAACAAAGTAGTAATGGCACCTTCATATAAGCATCGACATCAGGATGCGGGACTATCCCTGCTTGTTTTTCCCTTCTACTGACTTCCATCATGATCTCTTTTACAGGGACCGAAAAAATGTTTTAATTTCAGATTTAGCATTATCAGGATTGTTCAATGAAAATGCTTACCAGCTCGGCTTCCAATTCCCTGGCATTGTGCAGAAAAATCGATAGTTTCCCTTACAGTCATTTCTGGAATATGCAGATCATTTTGGCTTATATAAGCTGAAGTTTTTTGTGGAACAAACTCTTCTAATTTGCAACCATTGTATGATATTTCACCAGTAACCTTAAGTGAGCGATCCAGTTTCCCTGAGAGTGCTAACAGCAATGTCGTTTTGCCGCTGCCTGGAGGACCAAGCAGTAAAGTCATCCTGCAAACAAAATAACAGAATCAGTGTAAATGAGAAACATATATCTACCACTTTTCTACCTTTTGATGTAAGATGGATGGATGAAAACAATTTCAGAATTACCTTTGCGGTTTAATAACGCCACTGACATCTTTGAGGATTGTAGTCTTTTCGTCGTGTTTGATGCATGCAAGATTGAAGAACTCCTATGTAACAATATTAGAGAATTGATGTTACTATACATATATATGCAGATTTATATTTCCAACAACCAGATCCTATTTAACTTACAAAAAGCTTGCTCTTAGCTGTGTTCCAAAGAGTAGGGAGAGGCCTTCCATGAACAACCTTGCACTCTGCTTCAACACAAACATTTTTGTATCGCACTTCCACTGTAGGCAACTTTACACCAACTCTGTAAAATTAAAAAATTACATTAATGTTATTGACTGATAATTGTTCACAATAGTAAGTAAAAGCGCAACAACAATGACAAGGGATAAGGAAAAAAAAGTACTTGTTGATCCTTTTGCGTAGAGTTTTGAGTAACCGAAGATTGTCATGTTCAATGTGTTTGATGAGTTTCTCGATGAACATATGGCGTTCTTGGTCTCCGAGTTTGGCAACATCAACAATTCTTTTCCCTGTGCTGTCATCTCCTTCCTCGAATAAAGCAGTAGTGATCCGCCTAAAAGTGGGCAGTCTCTCAACTTCAGCCCATTGTTGCAACTCAGTGGGCTCGTCTCTATCACCCGAAACCGCAGATGAAACGCTGCGAAAACTCGACAGGTGGCTCCTGAATGATGATCTTATACTTCTTCCCAATTCTGATAACTCGATCCTGAACGATTCTATCTCATCAGGCCCTACCAGCTGAGCCATTCTTGGACTTTGAACCTGACTGCCGCACCTGTCCTAGTTATTCATTGAACATGAAGTCCACACATATATAAATGTAATGGAATTCTGTCTAAAGAATTCAATTAACTGAAAATTAAATGAGGAAATTACATGCATCATCCATGAATTCTTTTTGGCAGCAAGCAAATTGCGTTTTTCGGCTAAGCTGACATGCTGTTGAGAGTCAAAGGAAATAAAAAAACACCCAAATTCACAAGTTCTTTTATAGTAATGGAGGCATGCCTCTAAGTCTAAGAATTATTTAATTCAAAAAACACAGGAATATTTTGCATAATATTTTAGAATCTTATTTAAGGTGGTCAAATTCAGACATACTGCATACAAGAGAAAGCCTGATTCATCCATGAGTTGAATTAAATACTGTGGAGCTGTGAATTAAGATTGTAAGACTCATGCCGATATATGTGTACACGAAAAAAAAAGAAAAGGAATCATGCTTACATATGGGAAAGCTGTATTCTCAGCTGATATTTGATAATAATATTCATTGGAATACCTTGAGCTGGTACAGATGACTGTTCTCGCTGAGCAGGTGAAGTAAATACATCTTATATGATTTCCGTAGTCTAAAATTGGCAAGGAATCCAACCAAAATTTATTCTCTCTTCCAGTCTGCTTTGCTCTATCTTTAGTCTACCTTGGCATCATATGCATAGGTTCAATCTATTACTTTCATCTTCCTGAATTACTTTTGAGTATTCATATTTCACAGAGTCGCGCCTTTATGTTTTTTTTTGGATTTAATTATGCATGTCTTATGCTATTGTTTATGGTACGAGCTATATGTGTGTGTGTGTGTTAATCACATTCACGGCTCAGTTTGCAAGGTCTTTCACTTTTCTGGTACTTGTCTACAGCATTCTGCAAATTTCTTTACTTGGTATATTGGAATGCTGATACGTTGAAATTTGTTCTTCACCTTTCTGGTACTTCTCTACAGCTTCTGCAAATACATTGAATTTTTTCTTAGGCTGTCTAATACCAGAAAGGTAACTCTTTGTTGCTCTTTTATCTAGACACAATTAGTTTTATAGTAAATTCCATGTGATCAGTTTTATTTACTGAGGAATTACGTGCATAGAGAATTTTTCACCGGTGTTTGTTGATCCCAATGTATTTCCAGTTGCTTTGGCCTCTATATTTTGCAAAATTGACAGGTGAATGGAAAAAAGGTCAAATATGAAAGAGTACTAATGACATCCACATATTTATTCACTTGCATTTTGAATTTTATTTGGTTGAACATGGTTAGTTCATTTGAAACCTAACACAGATGGTGCTTGCTAAAAGCAATACAAGTTTTTCAAAATGCCTATTCGGTATTGTAGTGTAATAGCTACGTATTCTATCCAAAAAAAAAAAAAAAAGGTTCCAGTATTTAAATTTCGGTGGTGATGCATGAATACAGCATCTACCTTCTCTGGAAATTAAGTCTCCCTATAAAATATGCAAACAGAGAAGCTAATATAAATGGGAAGATGGCAAGTACAACCCCAACAACCTCCAAAAAGTCATGGTCGTACCCATAGTATTCTTCTAAAAACTCAGCAACCGGTTTCGTCTCTCCAAAAACTGAT
>CAOJBI010572569.1:0-19206 GCA_948277035.1 Euphorbia corollata
TTTTTTTTTTTTTGGTAAAACAAGAAAATTAAAGAAACAACAAAACCAAGGAAAAGCTAAACAGCATGAGCATTATGCTCTCTAATAGAATTTGGCTCGCAGGCCTCACTCCTAAGAATAGGAATTAACGAGCAAGGTGGTTGCTCTAAAGTTTGAAAACCAGCAGAGGAAGACAGGGAAATTTTGGCAAGGAAATCGGCAGCTCCATTAGCTTCTCTAAAGGTATGATGAAACTGCACTTGATGCACAGAGGCTGATAAAATATTGATGTTGTCGCATAAATTCCTCAGAGGATGATTCGAATGAATCAACTGATTTCCATTGAGAAGATTAATAAGCTCGAGAGAATCGGATTCAATGACAACTTTTTGGAACTTACTTGCCAAAACAATTTGCAGTCCCGAGAAGACAGCCCAAGCTTCTGCTAGTAGAGGTTGACCTTTACCGATTCTATGCATGAAACCAATTTGCCAAAGGCCATGATGATCACGGATTAAACCTCCAGCTCCAATTTCGCCTGTCATATGTTCATATGAGCCATCGACATTTAATTTGACCCATCCGTCCATTGGTTTTTCCCAGTTAAGCCAATTAACACCTTTTGATTGGTCTTGCAGCAGACTCTTTAAGGTCCAGCTTTTGTTGGAGGCTTCAAAGAAGGATTTAATTGTTGCACATTTATTCTGAGGAATGTCATTGCCATTCTGAAAAATCCTCAAGTTTCTCCATTTCCAAATGAACCAATTAACGCAACAGAAAATGTGATTCCAATACCCTTCCCATAAGTCTTTCTTTAGACAATTCAAATTAAGAAACCACCACTCACCAATAGAGCAGGAAAAGAAGTTAGGAATAAGATTGGTGACTCCGAGAGCTTGCCAAATACCTTTACTATGGATGCAATCACGCAACACATGGATTATAGATTATGGGGCTGAATTACACGCAGAGCAGGTAGTGTAATTGATGAGGTGTCGCCGGTGTCGCTCTTCGTTTGTTAGAAGCTTGTTTTGGTAAGCAAGCCAAGTGAAAGTCTGAATCCGATGAGGTATTCTCAATCTCCAAATCAACCGCAGATTAGGAAAGCAGGGGGAAATCACCGTTGGTGAGATTAAAGAAAAGGCAGATTTGGTTGTAAAAACACCCGAAGAGGATTCCTTCCAAATAATTTCATCGTTTTCCTCCGAGTCTACATTGATTTTCAAAGCTGCCAATTGCAGGAGAAGATAATTAGGAAGAAACTGCTCAAGAGAGCCCCAGTTCCAAGTTCCCGACGAGATTAAATACTCATTTACCTTTTTGTTAATATGATCCAAAGGTATATGATCTACAATCTCTACCAACGGTTTATCCAAAAGCCAAGAATCCCTCCAAAAGAGCACGTTTGAACCATTCTTCGGGCACCAAGCAATTCCTTTTTTGAAAAAAGGGAGAACACCTAAGAGACTGCGCCACAAGTGGGATTTTCTAGCTTTGTTTTCCTCTAAGTTGAAAATCTCATCATTTGGAAAGTATTTTCCCCGAAGTAACTGGACCCAAAGAGCTCTAGGCTCTCGAATTATTCGCCACAACAACTTAAGGAGAAGAGCTTGATTATGAGGTTTACTCTTACGAATGCCAATACCCCCAGCTTCCTTCGGTTTACAAGTAGCCTCCCAAGATAACAGATGGATTTTTTTCTTTTCATTCTCGCTACCCCAAAGGAAAGATCTGTTAGCTTTATCAATGGCCTCAAGAGTGGCTTCTGGAAGCATATTAGTTTGCATAGAATGATTTGGGATGCCGCTAGAGACAGACTTAATGAGAGTAGCATGACCAGCTAATGAAAGAGTAGAGGTTTTCCAACCCGTGAGCTTCGATTGAACTTTATCAACAATATCAGAGAAAGTAGCTTTAGTAACTCGGGAGTCTAGGAGAGGAACCCCCAAATACTTACCAAAGCAAGAGGTTAAAGGAATGCCACACCGTTGACTAAGAGATCTAGTAATAGCTGAGCTAACATTTTTGGACACACACATGCGCGATTTGGAAAGATTAACCCTTTGCCCTGAGATATTGCAAAAAGACTCGAGGCACGATGTCATGATTTCAATTTGATTCATTGAGGCTTCGCCAAATAAAAACAAGTCATCAGCAAAGAACAGGTGCGAAATGGCTGGTCCATGTTTCGAGCACTTGATCCATTTCCACAGCCCTGCTTCAACCTTAGATTGAATAATATGTCTAAGTCGCTCCATACACAAAACAAAAAGATAAGGGGATATTGGGTCCCCTTGCCGAATTCCACGAGAAGGAAGAAACTTATCCGTCATACTACCATTGAACAAAATACGCATAGAGGACGTTGAGATACACTTATGAATAAGATCCACCCAATCTTGCGGCATCCCAGTACTTTGCAAGGTATCAACCACAAAATCCCATTTAAGCCGATCATAAGCTTTTTCCAAGTCAATTTTAATTGCAACAAAACCCTTTTTGCCTTTTTTAATGCGCATGGAGTGGATGACTTCTTGAGCAACAATGATATTATCACTAATTTGCCTACCAGGGACAAAGCTGCTCTGATTAGGACCCACAAGTAAAGGCATAACACTTTTGATCCTGGAGGTGATGATCTTAGTGATAGCTTTATAGATAACTGAACATAAGCTAATAGGTCTGAATTGAGTAATGAACTGGGGATTGGGGATTTTGGGAATAAGGACAAGCAGAGTTTCATTAACATTGGCCAAGTCTGTACTGCCCGCAAATGTTGCCATTACATAATCAGTGACTCCATCCTTTACAATATTCCAGTGCTTTTGATAAAAACCCGCAGGTAAACCATCAATTCCTGGAGCTTTCAACGCACCCATATCAAAGATTGCATTTTTGACATCAAGGGTTGTAACAGGACGAAAGACATCTTCAATCATAGATAATTCCAGCCTGGGAAATTTAGAAGCTTCATAAGTATCATTCATTGATGAAAGCTCCTCTGAGTACAAGGATTGGAAAAACTGAATTGCCAAGTTCTTAAGTTTATCTTGATCCTCAACCCAAATCCCTTCAGAAGTTTTGAGTCTGTCAATCTTATTCTCTTTCTCCGAGACAGGGTAGACACATGGAAATAACGGGTGTTTCTGTCTCCATCAGTTAACCACAACTTTCTTGATTTTTGGTACCAGAAGAGCTCCTCTTGCTGTAAGACTTGAAACAATTCTTCCTGAAGTTGCGCTTCAAGATTGGCCATAGAATGAGACCATCCACACTCAAGCTCTTTGTTGATCCCTGCTATTCTGGCCAAAAGCTGCTTCTTTCTATTCTTGATACTTCCGAATACCAGATGATTCCAAATTTTTACCTCCTTTATAAAATTGCCAGCAGCGAGGAAAATATTAGATTGGGGGTGCCAATGCTTTGACACTAAATCACGAAACTGAGCATGCGTTTCCCACACAACCTCATACCGAAAGGGTCTATTAGAGCGATCATACTTGGGCCCTTCTGTTTCAAGGAGGATTGGACAGTGATCAGAGTGTCGGAATGGAAGGTTTGTCACTCCAGCAGTGGGAAAGGACTCTCTTCCCATCATATTCATATAACACCTATCCAAGCGAACCTGTAGACGGTTACGACGCCAAGTAAATCTGCTGCCAGTAAAACCTAAATCAATTAACTTAATGGACTGGATTTGATTTTGATGGTGAAAGCACCTATTAGCATAATGTTTGGAGCTACCCTTTTGATCATGCAAATTAGTAATGTCGTTAAAGTCCCCAGCCAAAATCCAAGCTAAATTGGGATTGACTTGCAGATTACGAATCTCCTCCCACATGTTGTTCCTAATAGAAGAAAGAGTACTAGCATAAATCAGGGTCAAAATGCAAGGAGGGCTACCCTTCCTCTTTACATGACAGTGCAAAAAGTATCTATTCTCTTGTATAACATCAATAGCAATGGAATCCTTCTGCCAAAAAAGCCATATACCACCTGAATACCCAATCGGCTCAATGCAATGAAACTCCCACCCTCTAAGTTTAGCTGCAAACTCCTTAGCTCTAGATACACCAACCTTCGTTTCCAATAACCCAAACAAATTCAAACTGTGGGTACGAATTAAGTCTTTAACATGAAAGAGACTTTTATTGCTAGCATAACCTCTTATATTCCAGGATAAGACATTCATCAAATCAGAGATAAAGGGTAAGGCAACAACTACTTACTGATTAGACAGTGAGTCTATATTGTCCTCAGACACATTGGTCCTTGTTTTATCCTTCAATTTTGCCTTCCTCGACGGCTTACCCATAATAATATCAGGTGGAATTGGGGGAGGAATATTCTCGGGCCCGGGATCCCCAGATAGGGAATTGTTGAGCTCTAATTTCATACTTTTAAGGTTGGAGCTTGAAGACACAGCTCTGAATTTAGCAGACAATTCTCGAGGCACTAAGATATTAAACTGAGGGGAGTTTTGGTTTACCAGCTTATCCGTAGTCAATGGAGCTTGGATGTTGGTCGGCATAGGGGGAGAGTGATCATCAGTGCTCTTTTGATAAGAAATAATAGTAGTAATTGGGGTTTGGGACTGATATAGACTAATGTCCTTTTTAGGGATCATGGGCTTTTGGCTAGAACTCTTATTGGGTCTTTGTGGTCTCAGGGAGACCAAATTATCCATTTCTTTACGCTCCTCACTTCCATCATTGGGCTTTGTGCTATTTGGGCTATCAGGAAGGACAATCAATCCGGGAGTTATGGTGTTTTCTCCTTTATCATTGGGTGGTGTAGTATCCAAGTTCAAAGCTTTATGACCTAACACTTCAAATCTGCTGCCAGAAGATGTGGCTGTGTTTGTCCCATTCATAGACTCTCCAGACCTAGCACGTGGCTCAAGGCTAGGATTTTTATCAGTTGGGTATTTTCCCACACTCACGTGATTAGGTGAAACCTGTGGGTTCATTGTCGTAGTGGCTGATCGGCGCCGGACTGGTTTTTTAGACATCATCCATGGACCGAAATCTTCAAGAACTTCAGGCCTACTTTGGTTTTGTATTTGGTGATTCACATGAGCCCCCCTTTCATTTGGATCATTACTGATCTTCTCTTCTTCAACTTCCGGGCATTGTTCCTTATTATGGCCAAAGACACCACAATGAAAGCATATGTTATGCAGCCCTTCATATTCTATCCTGTATATTCTGTTTTTCAAGCGATATTTGGCCAGCAGAGTCTTGCTTAAATCCACCTCAACACATACTCTAGCATACTTACCTCTACTTGCAGCTAAGGTCGTTTTATCAACATACAGAGCCTTTCCAGTCAGAGCTCCCAATTTCATAAGCGCTTGGAAGTTATAATACTCAATTGGTAAACCTGGGAAGCGAACCCATGCTGTTATTTTGGAGACTTGTACATCGTAAGGATCAAAGTGAGGATGCCATTTTGCTACTGACACTAAGTGGTCCGCTACCATCCACGGTCCTCCTTGAAGAGCATTAGAAAAATCATCTTTATTTGAGAACCTTGCAAGGTAGACATCGTTTGATAAATCAATCAACTCCATTGTCCCTTTCTTTTGCCAGAATTTATATAGTTTAGTAGATAAGAACTTAAATCCCATCCTTCTACCAAGCACCCTGACAATAATAGAGAACCTCCAAGGCTTCCAAAGAGATGTCTTCTCTGCTGCAGAAAATCGTACTCTAGGACAACGTTCATCATCTTCCCCTTCATCCTCACTATCTGACAGTGCAGAGAACTCATTCTCAGATTCGAAATCGGACTCTGATTGGCTGGATTCGGTAGACATGGAATCATCTTCTTCGTTGGAGACACCACACAGTTTATCCTTATAGAGGGCTTTCTTCCTTATCGGAGATGAGGCATTTAAAATCTGATCATTTCTGGGAGTTTCTGAAGCTCCAGCATTCCCATCAGCTCCTTTGATTTTCTTATTGCTGCGTTCAAGTTGGTCGCTCTCTTCTCCTGAAAGTTGGAGAGCATTCTCGTTGGAGGGCATTCTCGTTTGACTATTAATTATCTTTTCTTAATTGTGGGATAACTAGATCTAGAATTTAATATCTGAGTATTGGTTAAACTTTTTGAACTTCTTTTCTGACCGGTCATTCCACATGAATGATTGATATATATAAAATAAGATTCAACGTTGCAATGATCAAATATAAGGGGTCCGATATTAACATACCAAATTAAGGGGAATATTAATCATAAAATTAAGGCTTTGCCTTATATCTTGGGATACAATTTATCAATCATATAATATTGGAGGTTTCTCTTGGCAATGATAGTTTATTATATAAGTGAGTTTGGAGAATTCGTTTTGCAGGAACACATGATCTTTGGAAAGCGATTTGAGTAAATTTAGTTGGTTTTGAGGGTTATTCTAATTTGACAGAGACATTTATTTGGAAGAACATTCCGAAAGCTTGTTTCAAAAATTCTCATCTTTGGAGCTTTTTCTTCAACATTATTCCTGTAAACTCGGTAATGGCGATTCTACTCTAATATGGAAGGATAATTGGAACCCAAATGGTAATCTTTAATTAATTTTTCCTAATCTCTTCAACCTTGCCATGTATCACAATATTTCTGTAGCTTTTTACTTCTACTATGAAGTATGTAGACCAGGTTGGTGGAGACGCCTTCAAGGTGATGAGAGAATGAAGACCTGAATAAATTAAAGGAGCTTGTCATCACTCAAATCAACAATGACATTCAACTGATTCAAGACAACATGTTATGGGATGGAAAAAATTGTTTCCTCGCTAAAAAATTTATTCGGAAACATTCATATATATTAAATGCATATCCAGGCATAGCATGTTCTCTATTTGCTAAAAATTATGGTGTCCACCAAAAGTTAAAGTTTTTGGCTGGAATCTTCTTCATGGTAAGCTTTCTTCTAATGATTTCCTTGTTCGCCTAACAATTATTTCATCGGAGAATCGGTTTTGTTCTTTTTGTGAAGTAGAATAAACTCAAGGTCATGCAATTTTTCATTGTTTGGCTGCTTTTAAAGTTTGGAATTCTCTTTTTCATTGGTTGGGTTTATCTATAATTACACCAAGTTCTTTAGTACATTTTTTCGAACAATGGATTGGACTTTTCAACAATCAAAGAAACAAGATTTCGGGAGCTTCCTTATAAATTTTTATTGTTTGGAAGTTATGGAAGACGGGGAATTCTAAGTTTTTCGACAATTATAATTGTTCAAATGACATCTTATTAGCTTAATCTTTCATCTTTGACTTGATAACATGCCTTTCAGGTTTCTTTTTCATACGTTTTTAGTATCCCTTGCTTTCCGTAATCTTTGACTCGAATTTTGAAATGTTGATCCTTTTTTTGGTGATTTTACTTATCATTTTGGTGAAGGAGGTTTTTCCCTGTCAATAAGTTTCTCATAAAAAAATCAAATATAAATAAAAATTATGGATATTCAAATCATTAAATATGGAAATGTTAAACAATAAAATTTTTGGACGTATTTTCTACCATTTTTGTGAAAATAGAAAATACTAATATTTGTTTATACAAGGTGTATAGATGTTGGTTAAACATAGATTAATAGGTAATATAATTTAAGTTGTTAAAAACTATATTATGAGATCCATAGTCCAGTGGTTAATACATTAGGTATTTTTCACGATCTTAATATCAAGTTCAAATTCCCTTATAAGAGTTTCTTAAAACTCTTTTTCGTTTCAGATAAACGACGCCCGTTTTGGGAAATCAGGAATTTTATTTTCAAAAAATCACATTCATTTGATTCCGAACCTGCTGTACCATTCAAGGGGGTCCTTAAGTGCTCTACCAAATGAGCCATCTAAATTATACAAAAAATTACAACAGATATTGCATATATCAGTGTTTTAAAAATTGGCCTAGGCATGTCTTTTAAGATTATTGTCGCGAAATTTTCTAATCGGGCGTTCCTAGACGGATTGACCAACTAGGCGGGTTTGGTGGGTGCATATGTAGGCAAGGAGGCGGTGGTTTTAAAAATCAATGTCTGGCGGTGCTTGGACAGGATTTTTGAAAAACTTGAAATATTTATCAAAAAACTTTTACTCTTTTTATATTAAAGCATATATAAATAGTTACAATTTGCATTAAAAAATTTAATACAACAAACATTAAAATATTTATCGATCAATGAATACTTTTTGAAATCTTTCCACTATTTATACGAAAATTCATTTAAATGCTGTCAATGCCCCGTCTGGGCATAGATGGATGCTGCCTAGGACTGCCTACGCCTAGCTCCGGCCCAAAGCTTTTTAAAACACTTGTATTTATATCTCAAGGTTCGGGAGGTCAGGCTACCGTAGTATTACACATGAGTCCGCCCTGTTCATCAATCTTTGTTCGATTTAATGACAGTATTATATATCGTTTCACAATTATTACAAATTTGAAGTTAAAAAATGTATAAAAACTATAACTAATTATGTTATATATTGATAATTATTATTAAACCATAAAATAATTTCAACCACAAAATATGAAATCTTTCAAAGAATAGCTGACATTCCGCTATTAAATATTTTGAAAGATTTAATAATTTCAACCACAAAATATTAAATCTTTCAAAATATTAAACAATGTAAGGAATAAAAGAACACCACTTCTCTTATTTTAAGTTTGAGGACTCGTTTTTGTTTTAATCTAAATTTGTTTTCTACTCGTGTTTTTTTCTTGCTATTTTCTATTGGAATAATCTGTATGATGTATTTTTTTCTCTTCGGATATACTTTCATCTTCTTCAGACATGAATTTACCACTATATATTTTAATCTTGATAATTTTACAACTCGGTTAGACCCCATCAATCTTTAAATAAAGATACTTGTGGATATCTCATATTCGACACCCACATGTATCTTTATTAAGCATAATTGCTCAAGATTTGCAAATGCGATTGATGCTATGGAATACACAAGTGTTCTTATGGTTGCAGATACTCGAAAATCTTAGTTGCAAGTTAAGAAATTATAGATTGCATTGTTTATTTTTGTTTGTTGTTTGTTTATATTTGTCTTCTTGCTTATGTACCAAGTTTGTTTTTATCTTCTACATGCTATTGTGAGATTTTATATCTCTAAATATGGTAGGGTGTTTTATTTAATGTATGTGATTTTGTTTGCTCATGTATAATTCAAAAATGTACTTCATAATTTAGAATCTATTCAAACTATGAAATATGTTTCTTTTCTTCGGAAACAAAAGAAAACACCACCTTAATTAGATTAATCATGATATTTGAATGATTGATTTAGTTGTTTTCTTAAGATAACAAAAACATATTTTAAAGTAGAACAATAGTAAAGGATAGATTTTAAAAATATGTCCAACATTTTATTGTTTTGTAAAAAAGTTAATGTTAATTTCTGGGCTATCACTTTAAAATTTAATAAACAAATGAAAGATATGTTTTTTCATTATAATGATAATATTATAAAATATATTTTAATCAATTAAACATTCTTATAATTTAACTATATTATTTAATAATTATACATCAAAATTTGTACAAATTTAAAAAAAATTATTTTGTTATAATTTTTTAAAGTTATAACCACATTATGATTAAAAAAGTATATGTAATTCTCAAAATTTATAATTATAGTGCATTGTATTTTTAATAACCTACCTGTAAAATTTCAATTTAAAATATATAACAATACCTTTTATCTAGCTTCAAATTCGAAATTATTTATTTTATTTGATAAGTTTTGAAAACATAACGTTGAACACATCACATGTTTTTTTTTTTTTTTTTGTTGGTAGAAACATCACATGTTCTTTAACTTTACCAATATAAAAACATTAATTAATGAATTAAGATAGGGCGACATGAGGCAAGTTGTGTCCTTGTGGGCTCGGAATTAATTAGATGAGCAACCTGTTTCTCAAAATTAATTAAACAAATAGTTGAGTGGTAGGTTACTGTGTTTGTAGTTACCCTCGTCAACGTGTCCAATGTGACAATAATTGACAGACGTAAAAAAATTTAGATTTTATTTTTTTTAGGAAATTGTAATTATTATTTAATTTTATCATTTTATACGATTAAATTTTTTATTTTTATTTTTATGTTGATTTTTCTTCTGTTTATAACTAATTTTTTAAAATTTAATTTAAATTTTGTAATTTTAATCATTCATATATCACAAACCTTGATTTTTTTCGAATCAGCGTTTTGAAATTTTTTTCGTCTTAATTTATATTAAAAATGGTATACATTTAGATTTTTTTGAAAAAAAATGGTATCGCAATCTTATACCTGTTTTTTACTGCATTTTCATAAAGGCGTTATACGTGGTATAAGAGTTGTGTACTGTATTTACAGTCTTTTTTCTCCTTTATGTTAACTAAAGTACTTAATTCGCCGTAAAAATCAGGGCATGAAGACCATAAACATGTCTTATACATGTTATAATAGTGGAATAATGTATTTATATAGTATATTCCTCCTTTATGTTTACAACAGAACTCAATTTCCGGTAAAAAAATAATTTATCGCAATCTTATACATTGTATACTAGTGGTATAATACTCTTTTTTTTACTACCTTTTAATGAAGGCGTTATACATAATATAAGAGTGGTATAGTGTATTTAGATAATATTTTTTTCTCCTTTATGTTTACTATAGTACCGAATTTCTCATAAAAATGATGGCATGAATACCTTAAACTTGGTACGAAAGCTCTTATACGTACATTGTAAACAGTGGTATAATGTATTTTATAGTATATCTCCCTTTATGTTTACATCATAGTTCACTTTTCAATAAAAAAAAATCATAACATGAAGACCTTATACCTTTTATAAGAGTGGTATCACATGTTCGATGAAATGATTGATTTGAAACACAAGTCTTGTACCTTGCATAAGAATGATATAAGGTATTTGTTTCAAGTCAAACATTTCATCAAACATGTTACAGGTGTATATAGATAGTTCGACGAAATATTGACTTGAAACAAAGACATTTTACATTGTAAAAGAGTGGTATAAAGCTTTATTTCAAGTCAAACATTTCATCGAACATGTTACGAACATGTATAGACAACATGAAAAATCTTTGCTATAATCATTATATCTCCGCATTCTAACCATTATATCGTTGAAAAGTTTTAATAAGACAACCAAATAACAAAAATTTAAACTTGAAACCATCACTTCATTTCATTAGGAACACAAATAACAAAACAAATAAACACACAAGGACAAACAACTCAAGTTCATTCAAAACCAAGTAAAGTTAGAGAGAATGGGAGAAACACTGGATATTTCATTCAAATAGAAGCAATACAATCATAAATAATTGAACAACTCAGCTTCTTGAAAAAGATCAAGCAACGCCTCCACCTCATTAACGTTAACTGAAAAATCAAACACTCAAACAAATAAATCAAATCAAACAAAAGAAAACAAACAAATTATTAGCACATATATAATTTATGCTAAAGAGTGAGAATCAAAGAGTGACCATCTCAGGTTCGGCAATTTCATGATTGGCAACATTAGCTCCGATCTCGTCAACGGTAGTGAAGGATGGGATCTGGTTGGTGATTTAGGGATTGGCAGATGAATCAAACGAAGAAGAGAAGGAGACAGAGATGTCTTCAAAAAAGCGAAATCCAACATAAATCTTCGTCGATTTAATGAGACAGAAAAGGAAAAGAAGAAAGAAAGAGATACAAACTATAGAAAGAAACATAAAAGAGAAATGGTAGATGGCAAGTTTTCATATAATTAAAAAAAACACGTTTTTAAAACTATTGATGTTAATTTTACAAATCAAACTAGATACCTTTAAGAATGATTAACCGGATACTATATTAATATTGAAACTACATGTTACATTAGGAAAATAGAAATCTAAGAATTTTTCTAACTTATAAATTTCATCTTGAACATTTTTCTAATTAAAATATCAAATATTTTATGAATTATATTTTTTAGTTAGTTGACAGACTGTTGACTTGATGTTTATTGTTTACTGGGTAACTAAAACATTTATTATTATTATTATTATCTATTACTCCCTCTCGTCTTTTTTATTAGACTTTCTACACACAAATTCAAGGTTTTAATAATGGACGTTTCATAAAATCCCAAGTTTTGTTCACCAAATTTTTCCACTTTTATCCTTATTAATGGTCTTCTATTTTCAAGACAAACAATTTTTACAATATCATTAATGAGGGTAAATTAGTAAGTTGACACCTCTAATTAATTAGTTTCTTAAATTATGTGAAAAACTCCAAAACGTTTATTAAAAAAGACCGGAGGGAGTAACTTTTTCTCTCGTGCTAGACACCATAATAAAATATTATGGAAGTCGTCATAGTGAAATGTGAACCTCAAAATTCAGTTATTTTTAGGCAAAAGTAATTTTATTATACATAAACTATAGAATTTAGATTACACCACTATACTGTCATTAGAAGATTGGGATATTATTGAGCCGCGTATCAATTAAATATTCATATATTAGATTCAATAGTATCATCATCCAATGATTATATGAATTATGTTAAATTATGAGAATAATTACTTCTGTCTGAACCTTCCCAAATAAAGGTGTCTTATGAGTAAGGTTATCTGTCGTGCATGACACCTCTATATATTTATAAGTTTATTTGTTGATGTTTATTGTTTGTAATATTAATATATATTTGTGTATAGTTAAAAACTGTTGTTTAATATTAAAATATCCAAATCAGTTATTATAAACTTTTCTCAAATACCATTTTTGTTATTATAAAAAAAAACTGGAAAATCTTTTATCTTTTTCTCAAACCCTTATGGGTGAAACCTAGCAACAAAATCACTGTCACTTTAAGCACTATTTGTACCCATATTGTTACACATGATAAATTTTTTTGTAAAGCGTCATTTTTTTCTTGATTGGGGTCCAGTCCTTTGATTATTTCGCATAATTAATTGAGAATGCTCAGAATCTATATATGCTTTTAAATTGGGCAACAAAATCTTGATTTTTTTTTCCCAATGTAGTATGTACTTATTCACTTAATTCTTGTGTAGTAGAGCTTTGTTGAATAAGGCCCCGTTTGTTTCATGGAAAATAATATGCAAGGGAAAATATTGTGCAAGGGAAAATATTGTGCAGGAAAATAAAATATTTTCCTGTGTTTGCCTGCATCATTGTAAAACATTTTCTGATGTTTGTTTACATATAGGAAAATATTTTCCAATATACATATACATACATATAGATACATACATATATATATATACATACATATACATATACATATACAAATATATACATATGCATATACATACATATACAAATATATATCTATTATATATACACACACATATACATACATACATATATACATACATACATATGTATGTATATATATACAAATATATACATATACATACATATACAAATATATATCTACATATATATATACATACATATATATATACATGTATATGTATATGTGTATATTTATATATATACATATACAGATATATAAATATTTTATGTATATATACAAATATATACACATATACATATATACATATGTATATATACATATTATATATATGTATATGTATATACATATACATGTATATGTATATATATGTATATATATATATATATATACATACATATACATGTATATGTATGTGTATATATATATATACACATACATATACATATACATATATATATGTATACATATATATTTGTATATGTATGTATATGTATACAAATATATACATATACATATACATATATATGGATACACACACATACATATATATATATATACATGTACATACGTATGTATACATATGTCATATACAAATACATATACATATACATATACAAATACATATACATGTGTGGTGGTGATGATGGTAGCGAGAGCGAGGGAGTGGTGGTGATGGTAATAGTGGAAATGTGAGGTGATAGAATAAGGGAAAATGTTTTCCCAACTTTTTTTTGGGAAAACATTTTCCTTAAATTTACACTACATTTTCCTGTTGACTTGCAAAATATTTTCCTTTAACTTATTTTCCATAACAAACAAACGCCGGAAAATCCGGAAAATATTTTCCTGGAAAATATTTTCCATGAAACAAACGAGGCCTTATGTTCCTTGTGAAAAGGTAAAATACAGTAGAATGAATCTTTATATTAAATTAATAGAAGTCAGAATGAGTATTAAAAGAAACTACCATGATCACGTTTTTGAAATTAATCAGAATAAACAGTTTAATTTTAAATACAGGATATGAAAAATAATTAAATAGGATATATACATAATTAAAACTAAAAAAAAATCGAAAAAAAGATATATCCATAAAGGAATAAATACTAAATTAAATTTTAAAAAAAGTGATTTAATAGATTTTAAAAAAGGTATTTAATTAAGAAAGAATGTGTAATTGGGCAAATATTATAATTTCTCATTCAGATTTGCTTGATTTAAGTTAACGTGGGTGCCAACCCCTCAAGCATCACCCATCCTCAATTTTATTAATAAAAATATAATTGGTAGGAAAAGCTTTACAATGAGGCTTTCTATTCCTGGTATTTAAAATAGATTTTAAATTCTAACTTCTGAGTGATAGTCTCTTTTTTTGCTATTCTAGAAAAAATAAATATTTCAATCTATCTTTTCTTTTACCTACTTTATGTTTCTTCTTTATTTATTTATTAATTTTTACAACTTTTTTAAACGAATCATTAATAATTCAATTGAATCATTTAATAATTAACTTCGGTAGTGATGAATTGAATTACCGACAGTCATACTATATCTTAAATTATTATATTAGATTTTATAATCATTCTTATTCTGAGCTTTAATAATATAATTAAGTTCATGAAATAACATAAAAAATTAATGCATCAAAAGTGCATCAAGTTATTAAAAAAAAATCCGCTGTCCCATTCAAATTTTAAAGTGATATCGTAGTGACCTTAACATCTAAAAAGTGCATCCCTTTCCTCATAAAGTCACATGTCAGCTTTTAATTGACAAAGAAAAAATCGGAAAAAATGACATCTTTAAAAAATCAAACTAACAAGAAGTTGACACGTGAGGTTTAGGGAGCAAAGTGATGCACTTTTTGAAAATTGAGTATATAGGGATTTCTTTGAAAATTTAAGGGGACAGCCAGATTTTTATAACAACTTTGAAACATCTCATGATGCATGAGACAAAAATAAAATAAAGCAGACAAACATTCAATCAAAAGAAAAACGAGAGCAGACACCTGTATTTTATGCAAATAGCATCATTTAAGTTGGAAATGAGTAGGATTGAGATAATGAGCATTGGAAGAGGGAAAAGAACGGAAAATAAAGAAAACAAAATTGATTTGTTGAAACATATTGATTTGTTGCTTATGCCATTTTATTTGTAAATGCAATAAAATCACGATATTTAAAATATACTAATAATGATTTAATATATAATGTCTCTGTTTAGTGATTAAGATTGAATGTGTCTTCCAAATATCTCATGTCCGATCTTCCAGAGCGAGGTGCAGATTTTCTTTTCTTACTGATGTAAACGCAATTAATCATGTAAAAAATATTCAATATATTTTGTGCATGTTTTACTTTTAATATAAAATAATATAAAGTGGTTTGAAAAATAAATTCATTAAAATACTGTTTTAAAAATCTCCGCCTAGGTCGGTCTAGTTTAATATTAGCTCTTCAACCACTAATTCACTTGAAATTTTAAATTCTTCATTGTTGTATCTGTAATCATATTTATATATCTAGCATGCGCGTCTCAAATTCAGAAATTTCTTCAACAAAAGCATCATTGTACTCCAATTCATGATTGATATCTTGAAAAGTATCATCGCATTGCTCAACTACTGCAATGAATAACAGAAACCTATATATTTAATTTTTTTCGGATCATAAAACAATACATTTTTTATTGTACATAACATCAAAACTAACAAAAGTTGTAAAAATTATATAACGAATATTAAAATTCAATCTAACTATACATTTTGTGTATCTGCATTAAATAAAACTATACATTTTTAACATACAACAATTTCAAAACTATACATCATGTCAACAAAACCAATTAATGACAATTCAATTGAATCTATACATTTTGTTTACCTACAAATAATAAAACTATACATTTATAACATACATCAATTTAAAACTATACATTTTGTCAACCTACATAAAATTAAATAAAATAAACATTGTAACAATTTATATACAAAAATAAGAATCAAAACCTACCTTGAAGAGAATAAACTGTTTAAGTAGGAATCAATTGTGCACACAAAGAAAACTTCTTAAATCTTCTTTTCTTTATCAAAAGATTAAATACAGTAAAATGAATCTCTATATCAAATTAATTGAAGTCGAATGAGTATTAAAAGAAACTACTATGATCGCGTTTTTTAAATTAATCAGAATAAACGGTTTACTTTTAAATACAGGATATGAAAAATAATTAAATAGGAGATATACATAATTAAAATTTAAAAAAAATCGAAAAAATGGATATATCCAAAAAAGAATAAATACTTAATTAAATTAAAAAAAATGATTCAAAATTAATAAGTTTTAAAACAGGGTATTTAATTAACATGTAATTGACCAAAAATTATATTCAGATTTTCTTGATTTAAGTTAACGTGGGTGCCAACCATTCAAGAATCACCCATCCTCAATTTTATTAATAAAAATATAATTGGTAGGAAAAGCTTTACCATGAGGCTTTCTATTCCTGGTATTTAAAATAGATTTTAAATTCTAACTTCTGAGTGATAGTCTCTTTTTAGCTATTCTAGAAAAAATAAATATTTCAATCTATCTTTTCTTTTACTTACTTTATGTTTCTCTTTATTTATTTATTAATTTTTACAAATTTTTTAAACGAATCATTAATAATTCAATTGAATTATTTAATAATTAACTTGGGTAGTGATGAATTGAATTGCCGACGGTCATACTATATGTTAAATTATTATATTTATTTTTTTTGAAAAACCTTTAAATGGACAATGTGTCCAATCAAAAGCTAAAAGGTTGAGGTCGGGGAAAATTTCGGGGCGGACTCCCTAACAAAGCTTGTTTGCCTGCTTGCCTACAAAACCCCGACCCCTCTTTTATTAAAGAAAAAAAAAAGTTCATACAATATGTAAGAACCTCTGTTAGCGCTCAAAGAGCCTTGAGGCCTTCCCTGGCCCTGGTGTGGTAACCGGTGCCTAACCCATCTAAACTTTTCTTTATCAAAAAAAAAAAAAATCATGAAAAAATAGATTCCTACAAAAATCCGGAACTGAGGTCCACGTACAAGCTTCTCCTGAAATGCGCCCATTAGCAGCTAGAGCATCCGCCAAACCATTACCCTCTCGATAAATATGGCTCACCACAAAATTCATCCTTTCAATAGTCTTTAAACACTTTAACCATTGCCTCCGAACACACCATGGGACCGAATCAGATTTTAACCTAAAAAGAGACACCACATATGTTGAGTCACTTTCAAGCCAAAGATTGTTCCAATTTCTATCAGCAGCAATCTCAACAGCACGAATGGCCGCTTTCAATTCCGCGATAAAAGAAAAAGTTTCTTCAACAGGAAAAGAAAAGCAAAGAAGCATGCAACGATTAGAATCCCTGAAAATCCCACCACATCCCGAAGCACCAGGAGAACCTAACGAAGAGGCATCCGTATTGACCTTGATCCAATCAATAGGAGGCGGCAACCAAGCAACATGTAGAATTTTAGGCGCCTTTGGGTTCCTCGGTTGCAAATGTAAATTGCTCAAAATTCGTTTCTCAATCGAAGAATTCCAAATATGACCCATTTTTAAACGATCCGTTTGACGCAAAATGCTCCACACTTTACGCAAGGCCAGATGAAGGTTCGGACTTTCCTCTTCGAAAATAGCTCGACACCTAAACGTCCAAATCACCCAAACAACCGAAACAAGAGCCGTCATCCAAAGAATATGAATTTGAGAGCTAAAATGATGCAAAAGAGCCGACAAGAAAACCGTTTTAATGTCCGAAGAAACATCAAAAGATCTACCAAACAAAGACATTACACTTTTCCAAAGTTGTTGGGCAAAAGGGCATGATACAAAAAGATGGGTACGAGTCTCAACATTAGCACAACAAAGATGGCACATAGAGACCATAGAAAAACCCTTACGGCAAAGATTATCATGCGTAGAAATATATCCAGTGAGAACCTTCCAACAAGTAACTGATCGAGATGGAGCAATGCTTTGGTTCCAGATTTTCTTCCATATCATGTCTGTAATACCGTCTCCTTGCTGCAGCCACTCATAAAACAAACTAACCGAAAAGCAACCTGTAACTGAAGGACGCCATATGCAGCGATCAGCACCATTTTCCGAAATCGAAACTTCATTAATCAGACCCGCCACTTCATCAGTAACATTGGTTGGAAGATTATCCCAACCAGCCGCATTTAAAAATTCACACACGCTTTCAGATTTCCTAATGCGGTCATGAAGAGGAAGCTGAAGTTGATCAGCCACAGTAGGGTGTATCCAGTCCCCATTCCAGAAATTCAGTTGAGAAGATGGCCTAAGTAACCAAAAGGAATTGTCACGGAGCATGCTGTAAACCAATTTGATCGAAGACCAAATGGAAGAATTAACAATCCTATTGGAAGCAATGCCATTGCGAATGAATCTTGACCGAAGGAGATCAAAACAGAAGCCGCTACCACAAAGAAGACCCCAACCCATTTTAGCCAACATAGCTAAATTCAAATCAGAAACATTTTTGATACCCAGGCCACCCTTTGTAATCGGTTGCTGACATTTAGCCCAAGGAGCCGTGACTAATTTCTTTCGATCAATAGAACCAGTCCAGACAAAGTTCCGAACAGCTTTATCTAAACGATCAAGTAAAGATGAAGGCCAACGATAAGCAGCAAAAGAATGTAGAAGGGAACTATTAATCACCGATTTTACCAAAGTGACTCGGCCCGCCATAGTAAGAGTAGAGCCAATCCATTTCGAAAATTTGTTTAAAATTTTATCAAGCACCGGACGTAAATGAGTAGCTTTAGGCACCCCGCAAAACATGGGAACACCAAGATAAGAGAAAGAATTGCCTCGTTTAATGCCCGTAACCTCTGCAAGTCTACCAGCCCGAGTAGAAGTCACAAAT